>LQNS02278096.1:26115311-26125730 GCA_001587735.2 Parhyale hawaiensis | reverse complement strand
AGCCTAATGCAGATAGCACAGGCAGCGGCAGCAAAAAACAGAAGCAGCGTTTCGCTGCCTAATGCGGACGTAGCCTTAGCTTTAGATAGGCCTTCGGAATGAATGGTTGTCTGTCGTGCTCACTTTTCTTCCTTCCAAGTTGAATTTTATACTCAATAATGCTTTGTTCTGTTCCTTCTATTATTTCCTGAATTTTTTCCTAGTGCGCATTAAAGATGTGTAGAAACACCGTGCATGAGCTCCTCGTTCTATAATTTGTTCCACAGCTCTTTAATGTTTCTAATTTGCAGGCGCACGACTCGTCCAGCAAAGTGAACAACAATTACCGCAGTAGCGGTGATGGTAACCCGACCATGGCTGTCGATGAGGTGTGAGCTCCTCGTCTCCGTCTTCGTGCTATTGCTCCCGCTACTCCTGCCTGCCGTCATTGACTGCAATACTCACCTTCACATACAAATAACCCACGATGCTTCTTCATATGTGCTACCTCGCACTCCACGATTCCTGATGGTTTCGTGATTGCTCTCCCCTTGCTAGGTGTAAACTAAGGCATCGCGCTGCGCGATTGCTCTTCTTCACATAGTACGGCGACAATTCGCGCCACGTCAGTTGGATTGAAGAATGGAAGTTCAAGCTAGTAGTTATCACAAACGTTACTTTCCAGTGAAACTAGTTCAAAGCGGCTAGCTGCTGGGTAGTGTTTGGTCTTGTCCGTAAGTTATGTTTAAAGTGCCTTGAATCACAAGTGCACTGCATCAGTCATATCAAGTAGAACTGAATTGAACGTAGAGCGTAACTAGAAATTTGGCGCACAAATTGAACTTACCTTTCATGAGGCTTGTGAAGATTGAAAATGAACTCTATAAACTTTACTTTCAGTCAACGTTCTTTGTAGTCACACAGTATTTGCTCCCCCTCTCCCTCCCCGGTCATCTAAAATTTCTTTCTATTCACTTCAAATTTGTACTTAATCGTCCGAGCTGTGCTCCTCCTCGACTGCTTTTATACATAAGGAATGGCTTGACCACTCAATTTACGTACGTACACCGGTCATCTCTCTGTTGTCCTGTGGGCAACATGTATAAAGGCTGCGGCCGTGTTCTTGCGAGTCTTCGCTGCGCTTACGTTGAGTCATGCTGTGCGTGTGAAGGTTTTGAGCTTCGTAGGTTTAAGTTAACGAGTCGTTACGTCTGTGACCGTGATGACATTTTCATTGTGCTTGTGATTTTCTTGGTAATTATGGTCGGGTTTATTGGTCATCTTGGTCCAACCTAGTGCGTGATTCTAGATTTCGCTTCAGCTCTTGAACAAACAGGATGAGAAAGACTGACCTAATTTGTTTTAAAATTAAGAAAAGAATGTTAATATCAGTATCTCTGGACACGGAGATATTTTATCACAATAATTTAAGATCTCCATCTGGATGGTGCTAAGTTCGATTTTCTATACGCGCAATAGCTCCCTTTAGAACCGTAACATTTTGAGCTTTTCTATCATCTTGCTGCGTATTTGGCTTTAAATAGGTGTAGGACTGATTTTGTGTGTACTTGTTGATAAAGCGATGCTTGCTCCGCCTTTTTAGTGCCTTTGTTAATTGAATGTTGGGAACTCACTCGTTACGGGAGCCGCTCTCCCTCGTACTGACCGTGAATTATCTTTGGATTAAATGTTCGTGTAAATGTTAGCCTCAGTTTTAACGATATACGCTTAACACTCGTGCCTTGTTGCACGCAGCGGTCAGTCAGTCTTGCTCAAGGCTGACGCGGATCTTTGCGGCGACAAAGAAACCTTTATTTATTGTGACTTTAACAAGTGCGAACTCTTGAACTTCAGTCTGATTTTCAGGTAATTTTCGTTTGGAAGTTGGGTTATAGTGTGAATTATAATTTCGCGTTGTGAACAAGAGAGTGTGGTAAACTTTGTAACTCTCGATACCAGTAATTCTGTTTCTAATCTAGTCTCTTCACACAATGTTATTTATTGAAAACACTTTGTTTCTTGCTTTGCATGTAGCTATTTTATCTTGTTGCTACGGCTAGACAATTTATATCGAAGTAGCTTATCGGTACAAACTGCACTAGTTTTACTAACTATGATTTTGCCCCGATTTTATGTCCGTTCAATACTCTCAGTCAGCCCGCGACAATACGACGTTACACCTCTCGTAGTTTAGTATTTAGTTTGTAACCAGTTGCCAGCCATCGCAAAAAAGTGGCCTTTACAGCCTTGATCGAAAGACCCTTAGTCATCAAAACCGTTACGTCTTCTCGCCGCCTTTAAAGAGAAGTAAGAAAAATTAGTAAATAAACTACAATTACATGATCATTAGGTTTGTTTTACACACTTGCTGTTGAGGCAGGAGGAGGAAGAAGGGTTCTCTTGCTTCATCTGTGCCCCTAGTCGTAACTGTGCGCATTTACTCAACCAAATGTTAGTCAAAAAAAAGGTCTGTAGAACATTCTGGTCTATTTGAAAATTTACTCAGCCTGTCGTTTTCAGAAGTTTATTGATTTATGTGTGTAGTTCGCAGTGCCTTATACGTAGCGTTCAATCAATTAAGGGGGCGCTGAGGTCAAAATCATCAAAGTTCATGGAGGGACAGCAAGAATTGCCTTGCCAATTTCAAACTCGGTAATTCAGCTTAAAAATTTTTCCAGTGTAAGAAAATCGTGGATTGTTCGTTAGCGGAACTGTACTATCGTCCTTTTTATACGTACCGGTTAGGATCAATTACAATTATCTGATATGGCCGTGCAATAGTCTTGTACAATTTTGACCCCGTGCCTCGTCCGAACATGCAGTGTATATGTCAATAATTTCGCTAAACGTTTTTTTTTACAGCGTGTCATTGCCGTGTTCTAGCTAGTGTGACTACCGAAGAGTAACTGCTATTGAAAAATAATCTAACATACTGTTGATTTTATGTGTAACAGATTCTTTCGCTTTGGTCTGTTGTGGAGTCGTCCATCTATCTACCCGGCTGTCATTTTTACTCATGTAGAGAATATAAAAGTACAGTCACAAAATAGTTTGTAAAGCCTTCGGTCGTGAGTACTGACTATTATACGCAAGGTTGTGTGCTGCAATGACGTCTTGAGAACTGTCGATAAGCGGCAGTTCTCTCCAGCTCGTGCCAAACTAAGTCCTTAGTGTTCCATCGTTATGATTAGAACTACATCGTCCAGTATACATTGTAGCAGATATGTTCGAAGATTCAGAATGTCACATTATTGTTTAACTTTACTATGACATGTAGTTGTAAAATCCCTTTGATAAAACCGAACTAATGTTCTTTATATTGTAAGACCCGCATTTCAACTGCATCCTCTACCCCGCTACATTTTATTATTTTTTGCATGGAATTCCTTAGTTCTAACAAATTTCCTTAGCTTGGGCGACTCTAGTCCAGGAACCTGCATTATTCAGTTCTAAAATTAACTCTTTTTGGAGTTTAATAGGATTTGTGCGTGAACAGCTTACAACTATATAAAGCAGCGCTGCTTCGTGCGGCTCCAAGTCTGATAGTTTCAATTGGCAACCTGTAATTCAATCATGTTTTTAGGATTTTACTTTCTACTTGCTGCGCTAATACAAAGATATGTCGTCTAATATGGTTGTGGATCATCGGTTATGAATTGTTCACGATAGACTGAAGTAAGTTCACATCACATAATTTCATTCTAATATAAAGTAAAACGATGGACTGATGGTAATAAAATCCGTGCTTAGTCGTTCATCTTAAAACTTACGACATTGTAATATTTGTAAAATTGTAATTTCACTTTGTATTTATTTTATAAAATGTTAATGCGATCTCGAGTAAACTTATTACTTGACATGTTTCAGTTTGCTTTGTAGTAACTGTGCACTAACATCCTCTACGCATCCAACATTCTGGAACTCTACGTTTATACTGCGCATTTTCCGTATTGACTAATTTAGAGTGAACAGTAACAGCAACTTTTAATTTCGTCAAGTACAACTGCATTTAGCCTACATCACATAGGTACACTACAGGTTGTTGTAGCGCGCACTACAAACACTGTCAAAGAACGTCGCAAGTAATGAAAATTTCAGGGCAACATTTATGAAGCAGAGATATTGCAAATGGCTGCCTTTGGGATCGTTTCATAAAATTCTCAACTTTTTACTGTCAGAGTTAGAAATGGTAGCTGAAAATCTTCATAATACCACCTGACCACGTAAGCGTTGACTGTACACGTTTATAGATGCAACAAAGAGCTTCCTTAGAGAAAGGAATGTTTAATTGAGGTAATGAAGGGTTGAGACATTTTCAGCTGACACCAACCATGGTGATGGTCCCGGTACCAAAACAGCTTTCAATTATTCGCCGAAAAGTCCTCTATTAAAAGTGGCATTTATCTACATAACAGTAAAACTGCGCAAGACTGAAATCTTAGTGGAACAATGAAAAATTTACGATATTACCACTACTTCATCAGGTCATCACAGTCAAACGACGAGCTGAAGAGACGTTACCTTTTCGCAGCAAACATTGCGCGTAGGTCTAACTGTCTCACGTCTTTGCTGTTCTTTCCTTTTCGTATCGGACGAGACAGTCCGGGCCTCCTGCAACTCATCTGCAAAGTAAATAAACACTTATACGACTTGCCAATTGCTTTCGGTTGCAAGATAAACAATTTGCAGAGAATTATATTTGACAAAGCGTCACACGTATGAGATATCATTACTGTACTGTTACATCAGGGATCCCAGCATTTGAAGAAAATTAAATTCTATGATTTTTTCATTATAGAATTGCAAATTTATAGGATGAAAATGGATGAGCCTAAATATTCCCAGCCCAAACAAGAGTAATTGCAGAACTGAACCAATTCTCCTGAATATATGTATGGCTTATGTACAGCCATCCAATCCTCAGCGTAGGGAAAACTTGAAAGTTCAGTGGTTGACCCTGAGTGAAAATTGATGTAGATTCAATGGTCCCAATACTAGGATTCCCATGTCAGGATGAAGCTGGAGCATTGAAAGTTCTTTGACGATGCTAATCTTTTGCAATCTATAATGTTCTCCAGTTAGCCAAACATGCAGTAAGGTAGCTATGTATCACTACAAAAGAAATCACCCTAAAGGCATGGTCTGTATTAGTACACCAATTTCTATACACTTATACTAACTTAGGTCATATTATCGTGGAAAAGGAAGAACAGCTTAAGAGGCAAGCAGCGCTACTCCCTTTTGGCTATTCACTGTACCACAATCACGTAAATACCATAAAAAGATACCACAGCCAACCAAACCTAGTTTCTTTGTTTGAACATTAAATAAGTTAGTCTCTTTGGATGATCAAATTCCATGATTTGACAAGTTTCCTATCAAATTCCATGAACCTTCCATGATTGAAAGTACAATTTTCATTTTCCCTGATTTTTCCAGATAATGGCTACGAACCGTGTATATCGAAAAATTTGGGACTCTTTTTCTTTTTTTTTTCGCTAGAATGGTCACCAAAGAGAGGAAGTTACTCAGGAGATGTAGTAGGTCACGGGAAACGTGGAACGCAGTGCCCGGGCGAGTCCCCATATTGGATCAGCGAACATAGAAACAGCAGATCGGAGAAGAAGAACAGAACAAAGATCGTTAGTGGGAAACAGCAAGCGATTAAAGAAAAGACAATGCATAGAACGAATGTCCTGTGCACGTAATGCTTGTTGATCTCAGCCGCCTGTAGCATCAGAAGATTTCAGGGCACTGTGGAGGACGACGCGCAGCAACGCCTCACACTGTACGAACACGCTAGTGCTTCTTTTAATCGCATCCTATATAGGTAACTACAGCTCAGCCCATTACTGATAACGGGAAAAAATATTTCGTAGGAACAACGTGGGCATTTTTCAATGGTTAAAGCTTTAAATCTGCGCAGTGCTAAAAGGAATGTATGTAAGATGCTAAACCCATTAACCCTTTCATAAATTAACCTACCTTTCTCTTAGGAATAGCACTACTAGCAATGTTGTACGGAGGTTAACCTTATTGCAGACTGTGCTACCTCGCCCCACGAGTTCTCTCTACTAAAGCAGTGGTTCCCATTGGGGTGCATATGAGCCCACGCACCCTTCGTTGGTTTACACACGAACCAATAACGGGTTCATGACCTTAGCATCTTCTACGATAGTTTACCAGTTATGCTAATTAGAAGCTTATTTATTAACATAGTTACCACTTTTCTAATGTCACCTTTCATCAAGGAACACTTTGAAATGGTGACTAGTATACAATTTTCAACATTCAATGTGAACATATTTTCAAGTAAGTAAAAACATAGAGTTATGCAGTTACATGTGAAGATTATATAATTAGCAGGAACATCAGTAGTAGTATAAGATAGTTTAAGTGCGTGGAAACAGCAAGTTGAGAAAGAAGAGGTAGAACAGAGGAAAGTAAGATCAGTGAGAGTACGAAATCAGAAGGAAGCAATGTACGCATGAAGGAAGTCCCGATGGCCTAACTAACGGTAAAGTAACCTACCGAGTCCTCCAGGGCGCTGCTCCCCATAACATACTGTAAGATGGGCGAATAAAAACTATCCTAACCCTATTGCCTATGCCCCCATGAGGGGCAGTTAATAAGCGCCTAATCTACCAAGTTTAGACCATTTTAACGGCAAGAGGTCTGACTTTAGTTTCAGCAGAGGGTGCCTACAACACTTAACCCAGGGAATCACTGCTACAGAAATACAGTAGACAGTCCAAATAGGCTAACCCTTGCAGCGAAACAGCAGTCTAGAGTTAAGATGGAGTAAAACCCAGTGTTTCAAATACAAAACGTCAGAAACATCGTCTGTCTTATGCAAAATTGAAGTATTGTTCGAGAAGTACTAGGTTAAATATTAGTAGCTGCAGTCTTCACGGGCACATGGAGAACCTGACACCACCACCCAGTTCCGTTCGGTCAGGTAGCCGAGGAAGAACTGGTTGAGGCAATGAGGGTTCCCATCTAACAGAAAACCACCCGACATGTACGAGTATGATTTTAGTATCAGTATAGGCATTCCTGACTCTATTTCGTGCCTAATTCGCTTTCTTCAATTATTACATTTTTTTCATCTTTCAACTTGCTTTGCCCCCATGAGTTAAGCCCTACATCAATCTCCCCGTTGCTTCCCATCAACATGTTTTCCTTCTCTTTAAATACCGCGTAGTTGCTGAACAGGATGACGTTCAAATTCAATCCACCATTAGATACATCATACACGCATCACACATGTTCATTGAATTGGTAAAACAAAAGGTAGCAACCGAAAAGCATAGTTTTCTGTTTCAAAAATTTCAGTACCTTCAACGCAAGCTCAAAATAGTTTTACATGCATTAAAGTGTGAAACGTAAGTACTACTCCTGCAAAATTAGCAAGTACTACTCCTTTAGTATTCTAGAAAGAAACGCTGAAACTTATCATTCATAGATTTCGGTATTTAGTTGAAACTACCATCCACATATTCTTTAATTCACCCAAAGTTCAGCACGAGGTACTCACAATCTTTGAGTCAGAATTGGCGGAAGGCTTCACGAAATAAGGACTAGAAGACGGAGTGGTGGAGGTGACGGGGCTGCCCAAAGCGTTGCGATCGACTGGGGTGAGAATTGGCAGCTGCGAGGATAGCGACTTGCGTCGGATGACTGATGCGAGAGGCGACGTCAGGGAAGCCGAAACTCCAGGGCTACGTGACACAGACGACGGCGATCTAGCAACACGATCGAGTGGACTGGAACACACGTCTTTGGCTAAACTAGATTTTGAAGATTCTAAATGAGATTCAACGGTAGTTTGGGAGCATTCCACCTCGGCCAGATCTTCTAATGAACTGGCGTCCACAAACATGTTATTACTGTCATGAGAACTACTTCTTTGCTCTTGAGAATCGAGAAAACCTTCCGACAGTTGCACTTCCTGGGCTGCATCAACCTCTTGAGAAGACTGAACACGCTGACACTGGTCTGAGGATTCTTGGGACAGCAGCTCTTGGGTGTCGGGAGCCTCGCCATCGCTAGCCGCTTGAGAAGAGTGCGAAAATTTCGAGTTTTGGGTCAGACCGAAGCTCTCCTTGTCTACAGAGTCACAACACACGCTGGTCCCTTGGCTTCCACTGCGATAGGCTGCATCTTCTTGCGAAGAAATATGCTCCAGCTCCCCAGAAGCGAGACACGGTAAATCATCCGCCATAACACTTGTGCTATGTTTGCTGTCAGCGACATTGATATCGTCGAGAGCAGGTAAGTGATCTGATGAACATAAACTACTCTTGCTATCTGGAGCCTCATTAAGAGTTAATGGAATGGTCAAGTTCGATGCAGCTTCAGCTGGAATGTGAGAATCAGATTCATTATCCGAGCCAGCCGTTGAATTTGAAGAAATGTGAGATTCAACAGGAATGTCATTAGTGACGCGAGATCCGTTAGAGACATCACATGACACCAGAGCGTTGGCATCAGTGGTAATATCAACTCCATCCCTACTCTCAGTATCAGAATTGTTGGCTACATGATCATCTACTCCTTCACGATCTAGAGAATGATTTTCATCAATGTGTTCGTCGCGAGACGACGGCAACAGTTCTCTAGGACGAAAATATTTACTTTTTAGGATAATTTTACGATTTGAGCGTTGAGCCAACTCCTGCAGAGATAATTTAATATCCGATTTGGAGCAAGTACTACTTCCGATCTGAGGGCCAGAGAGTGAAGGTTTGCCGTCATCACTGATACTGTCAGATGAGGTGAAGGAGCTCTGCACAGCAACGTCGAAGAGAGACCTAACAGTTTTTGCTGAGGGTTTTTGTTCCTTTTCAACATTATGAGAGCGGGCGTGTGGCAGAGACACGTTCTTATTATGTTCTTCCTTAAGAGAGATACTTTCCATGTCTAAGCTTTCCTTTTTCTTAGCGAAGGGATTGAGTGATGAGGTGCCAGATTTTTTTGTGTCCGTGAAACTGGCAGGGCACACAGGACCTGAAGATTCGCGGTTTTCGACACAATTTGCAGAAGGCACAGAGAGTCGCTTTGAAGGCTTGGGACATCCGTATAAGGAAAGAAGAGCATCAGTAGCTGTAGATGATTCTTTATCTTTTTCTTCTTCCTCGGGGTCAGTTGCTGAAATAGTAAGAAAGTGAATTACGTCGAGTAATATTATTCCAAACCAAATACACAGAAATAGGCGTTCCGAACAAATGTTTGCGAACCCTTATCCGCGGATTTGTTCGGACCGGCCAAATCCCGAATTTGGGTTCGGAGGTTTGGATTCGGACTGATGTCAAAAAAGATTTGGACTTTTGGGTTGGGAACTTTTTTTTTTTTTTTCGTGAATCCGAACCTCCAAATCCCAGAAAAAATTCGAAAAAACGAAGATGACCGAACATTGATTTGCAACTTTTCCGTGGCATACAGATGTGGTGACGCCTATGTTTCTGTAACAACTAAAGACGCCTATGACAATTAGCATTGTGTTTTATACTTTACAGTATTTGCTTTTCACTTCTTCTATGCCAATACGGGCGTGTAAGTCCGTGTTCACACTTCCCTCAACGTAACGCGTTCAGTCAAACTGATGGACGCTGCGCGTTGATTTGATGGCAGCAGCAGCAGCAGCAAAATCGGGAGACTGAAGGATGAGGCACATCCGTTTTATCAACGCGCCGCGTCATTCAAGCTCAGTAAACAGACCCTATTAATACTAAATTACTCCTCTATAGCGTTTTCAAATCTTGAACAAGTCGACAAAAATTTTTTTTTATCGTCACTTCAACAATCAGAATGGTCAGGGTCACTGTACTACCGTTTAACGCAAGAAAACTATGTTGACAGCCTGAAAATGTACTGAGAATACGGACGCCATCTTTGAATTGGAAGCCGGCTGATCCCTCTCTGTTGATTCCCCTTCTATCGGTTTATCGGGCTGTAAATATCTTAGAAATAGGCTGGTCATATTACAATTAGGCTATAAGATTATGGGATAAGAATGTGACTTTAAACCGACGCGAATTATTAGCGAAAATGTAAGGAAACTATATCATAACTGAACGCGCGGTGTCAGTCATTTGACTGAAGGACATTTCTCCATGTGGACATGGACAGAAAAAGTTGACGGACGGCTCATGTTCATTTACGTGATTGAACGTGTTACAATGAGGGACGTGTGAACTGGCCCTATAGCCGTGTTCACGCGTCCCTCATCGTAACGTGTTCAGCCAAACTGATGGACGGGGCCCGTTGATTTGATGGAAGTAGCTGCAGCAAACGCCGGAGACTGAAGGAAGAACAGGGTATCTAGCAGTCCAGAAAACAGGGAAAGCTCAGGGAAAAAGCGACCAGGAATCAAAATACTCAGGGAATTTCTACAGGGCAGGAGATGGTGTTTATTTTGTGGAGTTATCTTCATGAATT
>LQNS02278096.1:26084164-26111315 GCA_001587735.2 Parhyale hawaiensis | reverse complement strand
CTTTCCCTGCGCCGCAAGGCTGAGCCAATACGTTCGGTCGAGCAGTGTAGGGTTAGAAATGCTCGCGCCTTATTTCCTGCCAGACATGGTGCACCTGGCAGAGATTGTACTAAAAGAGCTCATCTGAGCTCGACTCAACTTCTAAACTATATGATATAAAATTGGATCGCTGTTATATAGTCTTCGTTTCTGATACGGCGGGAAAACCCTCAATATAATAATAATAATGCTATTGACAGTGGGGTAGATACCGGGAGCAGAATCTTGCCTTATGCTAACTTATCCTTTTTATATTTTATAAACTAACTGGATCATTTTAGTCCCACAAGGGGCAAAAAATAAGAATTAATTCAATAATACCAACAAAACATTTTCTTTAAACTTAAGCTGGGGTGTATTTTACGCACTCAGAACTTAGCCTAAATAGTTTTTCTGGATAATATTAAGCTGAGCTTCAAAACTATTCGCTCTAATTTTCTCCTATCTATTATTGAAGAGCGTAACACACGATTAATGAAACATAAATATATGAAAATTGTGTGTCCCAAATGGCGCTCATGATGCCACATATCATTGCAAATGTTACAAAAATCATAGTGTCGAGCGACCAGGACTTTTAAAATTCTCTGAGTTTTCTCTGATTTAGCTTAACTCTCACGAGTGTAGGATTATCAATTTTTTTCATCATTTAACGAGAATGGGCTGAATGGCACTGAAACCGTAACCAATCACCTTCAATATTAGAATTTGCCGTAAAATAGACTTAGACCTTAGTCCACCTTTGCCCGGCACTGCAGAACAAATAATCCTCATCATGGCTCGAGCTCTGGAGGGGGGAATGCAATGTTCGTAAAGAAAACCGCACGTGAAACAGCATCCACTGTCCAGCAGAAATTCCCTGAGTTTTATAATTCCTGGTCCCTTTTTCCCTGAGAGATTTTTTTCCCTGTTTTCCAGACTGCTAGCCACCATGAAAACTGTTATCTATTGCTTAATACATGTGTATATTTTAGTAAAAATTAAAAAGTTGGATAAAATTAATGCTAATTATATCAAGAAGTCTGTCTGGTTGGGGAAAACTACAAGGCCAGGAGTCGGAGTCACACTTGAAAATCCGACTCCGCAACGGTGCACAAATACCGTATCATTCAGGTTGCCGTACACTGTGGTTAGTCTAACAATAAGTGAGGAAGGGAAATCTGAGTTTGCCTCGATTAAGTAGGATAAGCTCCATTGGACGTGCAAACAACGAGTCAAAAGAGGACAAAGGACATACAATAGGTCGACAGAATCCTGAAACACACGCACGCATGGGGAGAGGAGTAGGGTTGCTCCACACCGGATCGAAGCGCATGGATACTGCAAAGCAAGTCAGAAAAGAGGAAGAGCAAAAGCAAGATCAGCAGTAGAAGAAGGAAAAAAGAAGAAGAAGAACAGTGAGCACGAAACAAAGATGTGCCTCAGGCCAGGCTAAGTAAGGGTAAAATTAGACACGGTATCCATTTTAGGGGCACAATTCCCCACAATATAGGATGAGCGAGCCCAAGCCTATGGCCTATCCTATCCTCCCAAGGGGCAGTAATGCGTAACATTAGCAGAGCACACAAAGAGAACATAGGCGTACTTCGTTTCCGCTTGCTGAAGAGACTCTTTATGTCCACAATTTTTTTAACACTGGATCGAGATTCTGAACCGCTTGAAGCTGATGAGGACGAGGTCGCCCGAGCGGTAGGGCTTCTGATGGAAGATGTCGCTGTTTCAGTGGCACTCGAAGGTGTTCGAATCTTTGTCTCGTTGACAGCAAAGGCGGAAAGCTTTGGGGACCGAGCGGCAGGTTGGGTGCCCTTGGAATTGCGGTCGGTAAAATTACTCTTGTCATAGTCAGGTTCCCAAATGCTAATGTAAGTGGGAATTAGGTCGCCGGACGTGTTCCAGCCTGACGACTTTATGCAGCGGCCCTGCACACAGAGATCAATGATATTGGACCATTAACGCATGCAGCTACATAGAAAAGACTGGGGATTGCACAACACTGAATAAGGTATGGCAGGATATGTATTGGAAACCTACTATAACAGCTGCAGTAACCCAATCATTGTCAATATATAATAATAATCCAGCTTCTCTTACAAGGGTAGCCGCAGTAATTCACTTAGGTCTGTCTCCTCATACGGAAATTAAAATGAAAATCCAACTTGACAAGTGCCGAGTAATAATAAGCCAAACCCCCTCAAATTACGTGATGGGTGTCGAGATCTGAAAAATGAGCAAATTTGAGTTTAGGATTAAAGAAAATACCTTGTGCTTATCAGGGTCAAAATCGTCGACCGTCTCACCAGACTGCAGGTCGATGTTACCGAGGGCGATGTGCAGGGCGCGGCTGTGGCCAATGAAGGCACCAGCGTAGGGATGGTCCGACCAGTTGGTGCCATCTGCAGGATATCCGTACATAGTAATGCCGTGTTGATATTGCACTATGAGCTACAGGCTATCTGTTAATGAAGATTAATTTCTTGGGACAACTTCCAAGATTTGAGAGTTACACGAGATCGTTCCGTGCAATAGAGAAAGTTCACCTAAGATTTTTATAACTATGTAGCTCATTACTCTATTTGGACACAATGGATACCAGGATATGCATCAAAGCACCATAATCTACAATATCCCTAAATAGTACATTAAAATATTTTTTCATGAAAATTGGTATTACTATTATTATATCAAAAACTTAATTGCGTTCAGTGTAAACGTTCTTCAACGAGGGTAAAATAGCTCAAGAGCTGAAGTTTGTCGGCAATTTATAAGAAGCCACACCTTGGTAGGGCACGAGAGGTCGCAGCTCGCGCTGCCGCGGGCAGAATACGAGCTGGTGGAGGAACGTGTGCACCGCACGCACGAAATTGGCACGATACTCGGAGGTCACCTCGAGCTGGGGCATCTTTAAGTAGGCTGGTAACTTGCACAGCACCTGTCACACAAAGCCACAAGCTATAGGATGGCAAATTACGTAATCAACACGCGGAAAACCATTGGATCCGCAGTCAGCTACCCATTCTATCCCTTCTTTCCAGGATACGAAACCGACACATTTCAAAACACAAGTAGGCGATGGATGAAATCAAAGCACGAGAGATATGTACATCTGTGAAAGGACAAAAGGCATGACTTGAGCAATCAAGAGCTTGGCCAATTTCAACCACAGCATGTTCATCTTGCAACATTTAACTTGACCATCTTCAACTTCGTGGTTCGACGAGATTTTTTTTATTTTTATTATATATTTTGTTTAACCTCCGTAGCCTCAACTCAGGCGTTTCAACAGAGAAACTACTTGTGCAGTATACAAATACCGCATATTGGGTAGGCGGTCTGGCCACGGGCGCTACTACGGGCAGGGAAACAAGGCGCAAAGTATAGTAGGAGACACTCAAGTGGTCGGCCCCTTTCGTGTCCTTCCACACGAGAGCGGCTAGAGATGTCCCGCGTACCAGGTCGGCTATCTCGATCGACATCCCACCTCACGGGACAAAAAGAGGAAAGTAGAGAAGCTACCTAACTATAAAAAACTAACCTCGTCAGCAGGAACTGCAGCCAGATGCTACATCCCCTGCGGAAAAGTCACTCGGGACCCTTGGGTGTGTGATGCCCAAACATATTGTGGCAGGGAAGGTTGGACGAGAACGATACACTGAAACATGAACACTTCTGAACTGAGAGGATGAAAGAACTACTGAAGTTCGCCTGATTTATTTTTATTACACTGAGTAGTTTAAGCCTCAGATTCCACAACAAAGGCGATCTCATCAAGGAAGAGAGTATGTTGATAGAAATAGAAATTATTATTATTATGCTGAAGAGTTCAAGCCTCTGTTGCCACTGCAACGGTGATCTAACGTAGGGAGAAACAAGAGACACACAGCATGTCGATGGAAACGTGGAAGCCATGCACGAAGGTGTTCCTACGCAGGATGAACAAGCATGGCAAGAGCAAGTCGAGAAAGAAAAAGAGAGTACAGTAAGATCAGTAGGAGTATGAAATCTGAAGGAAGCAAAGTGGCCACGAAAGACAGAGGTCCCAAAGGCCTAGCTAATGGCTAAGGGAAACTGCAGGGTCCCCTGGGGTCGCTGCTCCCCAAAACATCGGATGGGCGAACCTAACCCTATTGCCCATAACCAATTATATGACCCTCGATGGGTGAATTTATCGATCGTACCTGTAAGTGCAATATAGACTATAAATGCAATCAATATATAGCTACTAGTGAAGTCAAAAGCACAGGCAAATTTTGTAACAAAAAATGCAAAGGGTATCTTACAATTTCTTTCAGAAAAACCTTGAAACCTCAAAATCAGAAGATGTTCCAGATATTTATGTAAATATAGGGAAGATCTTCCCTATATTTATGTAAATATAGGGATGATCTTCTGACTGTAGTAGAGAGGCATTATCACTGAGGTGACTGTGCAAGGAAAATTTTATCCAAAGATGCCAAGGGAAATGCATAATTTGTGAACACTTCCCAATGAGATAAAATGTTCATTTTTATGTGCTGTGAACTTTTAGTAAAACAATATTAGCCCAAACCAATAATGAAAACAGTAGTACGAAATATAACTGCAATCACTACCAGTGAAGTAGGAGGTAGATGCCAACTGTGTAAAGACACAGAGGAGCAACTGAAGTTAAAGTGCAAGCACACACGCTGAATAAATGAGCACAAAGAGGAGCGTACACGACGCCACGCCGTCTCACAAGCGAGGAAGTTTAATAAATGGAAGGAATCCAGCCGCTGTTTGCTTGGCAAGCCAGCATGCTATTTTTTCCGGCGTGGCTGATTTTTTGTAACGTGTTTTACCCAAAAATGGCTTAAACTATTATTGTGTAAAGTGTGCAAAGAGCAGTACTGCTATTATTAGGTTGTCCCAAAAGTTTGTAAACACTCGGGGTAAACTGACAAGTTTGAAGAGCTGGACGGCGTTGATGTTTTGCCACATGCAGCTTACAGTCCTGCCTGTGCTCCATCAGACTACGGCCTTTTCCACTCAATCCAACACTTTCTGAAGGGTCGCCAGTTCAACTCGTTTGATGAAGTCGAGGAAGCGAGTCGACAATTCTTTGATTCGAAGCCGGCCGAATGGTACTTTGACCAGATCCGAAAGCTTGCGGATCGATGGCAAAAAGTCACGGAAAATGATGGTCTTTATTTGAGGAACAATTTTTTTTTATTTTGTTATTCTCTGCGAGTAAAATTTCAATGTTTTGCATGTGCTTACAAATTTTTGGGACAACCTAGTATTATTGGCTGAAGAAAGCTAATAAAAAGTATATATTACCCTTGATAGGTCCGCAAACCTCAATCCCCCACTGTTGTTCTGTCCAGCCACAATACTACAACCATCCAGCCATGCTTCGTACATAAAACTCTGTGTGGATCGAATGGCGCCTGCACACGTGCACATCACAATATTGCAACGCAATACCCAGAAAACGATGAAACCTTTCAGCCAGTCAGCCAGGCTTCAGCCTTGTCGGAAATTTGAGCTTCGTCGCCTAGGCTTTTTGTTTCTTCTTTCCATTAAACCTCTTTGCTCATGAGCAATTTCTGCCGGCTTCACTTCAGCTGAGCTTGACGGGAATGACGTCACGTGATTATTATATTGAGGGTTTTACTGCCGAGACGCCACGTGACACACACGGGGCCCACAGCTCCGAAAACCCTAACCGGCGAGCCGCAAGAAAGAACACAGGCTCCGCCACACAGCACACACGCGAGCCGTAACGGGTTATGTATCGTCTCATTGGAGACTTAACACTGCAGATGCTGAATTTAGACTAACTGTAAAGTGGTCAATAACAGGAATCAATACCTACCAGTGACGACGAAGGTAGTTGAAAATTTTCTATAAAAAAGGGGCAAAGGCGGTAATCAAAACGTACACAACGCACGCAACACACCTTGCATGATGCTCCAGCCATGGACGGTGGCATTACAGAACATTTTAATTTCTGCTTCTTTTTAAAATATTTAACCAGCATTGAATTCGAAACCAATTTCAACTGATATTCAATGAAGCATATAACATTCTTGCTAAATTTTATATCCAACTCATCACAAAGCATTGGAGTGAAGAAGAAGCAATTAGCAGCCACATGTAGCAAGACTATTAGCCGGTCCCACGATACTCTTTTGCCCGACGTTTACCCTTCAAAACAGCTGACTGCGTCTTCGTAACGTGCAAACACAGCTGCGTGCGCGCTACGAAACCTACTAAATGCCAACCTTCATCAGTTTGCTAAGCAAGTATAGCTAGCAAAATTTCAACTGTCCCTTCAAATTTAGGGTGAACTAGAACTGAGGAAGCTGGGCGCTTCTCTCTAGCTGCAAGGTATAACCGTAGGGCAAAAGACTAACGTTGGCACTGGCTAGTGTAGTGCATTACCGACACAATCAGGCCAGGACCCCATCGAAGCAACAAGCGATGCAACAAATTTGCTGCATGAAAAATGTAACATTGGGTACAACAATCTACTGTCCCCACCGACGCAACCCAGATCACGAAACACACTATCGCTCACAGGCGCCATGTCTCCCGTAAAAGTCGCACTGCATCGATTGTAGTGTCGGTGGGGCGCCGGGGTAAACCAGCACACAAACTCACATTATAGACGTCCGTGTTGGAGGTGAGGGAGAAGAACTTGGCAGCTTTTGCTAAGCCAATGCCAGGGAGCGAAGGCAGGTAGTCGCAGCCAGATAAGATGCACACGTTGCGAAACAAATCCATGCTGCACACAACATCATCGGTAACTTTAATGTTGAAATTCTTTTTTCCTGTCATCTATATCATCCTACTGACATAATGACAATAGCTCATAGAGTGCCGGGGCATAAGTTCATTTGTCTCTTTAGGAACGGGCCTATTGATTCGTCTACTGCCACCTATCTAATCTAAATTCATCTACAGCGTTGCCAATTCTATGGGCATTTCTGAGATTTTGTACGACCCATATGTTAGCCCCGCCCACTACCTGAAGAATATAGAAAAATCTCAGAAATGCCCATTGAATTGGCAACGCTGTAGAGGAATTTGACCACGCCCAATCTGCTTTGATAAAATGGACAGAGTATAGTGATATGAACTGAACTGACAGCTATTTATTGGTCATACCAGCGGACCAACAACGGAAGCCGCAGTGCACCCTTCTACTTGATCTTCAATTCATAACATCAACGAGGTGAGCGGCCGTCAAATTTCCTTTTTAAAAACAAAGTCTGACTCCAACTCCTGGTCCTCCAATTTTTCTTACTTTGATTCCTGGTCCCCCGGATTTTTCAAAAATGTACAAATATTCAATGTAAAGAGAGTATGGTTTTACATTTATATACCCACAATATTTGGCATTATTAGTGGTTTATTGCCACTGACCAAAACACTTGAAATGCTTCATCGTGATAAACTCAAAGAGGCGAGCGATGTTGTTGTTGGCTATATATGTTGGTGAAACATTAAAAACTTACATTTATGAGAATAGCACTTCGACGAGCATTCGTCAACGTCAAGAAAAACCGCTGTACGGGCAACTACTAAAATTTCCGAGGGCCAAGAGAGTAGGCTGGGGAAGCACAAGCCGTCAAGGTGATATATGAAAAAAATTAGCGTTGAGCGTCACGGTTGGCCAAGAAAAACAGTCTGACAGCGAGTAAACTTGGGAAGCTTTGACCATTTAAAATGCAGAAAACTACATGGTTGATGACCACGTAGGCTCACATTGGTAGATTTAACGAGAAAGGGACGTACTTCGGGCAGATTTCTGACGGAACCGCCATTGCTCATGCTAAGGGGCTGATCAAAGTAAGTTACTTGAGTGAGTTTTCGAGACGTGACAGCGAGGTTAACATTAAGAAGATCCGAGACTACGGGCGTGTTAGCCAAGTGAAAATACGTACGGGAATAGCCCACATTATAGGCCAAACAATGTAATTGGGGTTAATTTGAAGGATCAACCGAGGTAAAAATTGTTACTTGCGCCATTTGGTTTTCAGGACTGTATCAGTCCCAGCATTGGTGGGTCTGCAATTGAGAAAGCCATTAAAATAACTACAAATAAATTCTGCATTTTCAAATATATAAAAAAAATTACGGTAGCAAGGTTGCTACCATAGAGGGAGGACGTAGCCCGGACTTGTTTTTGAGTGTCGAACCATAACATTCAGCACTTTGCCCACAACAAATCGGGCCAATGAGGGTGTCAGCAGTAACTGTGTGTTGGCGAAATCGATAAAGACTGCGTAATCAATGTGGAGATGGAAAAGGGGTAAGTGAATGTGAACGCGAGCATCACTGACCTGGTTAAATACTGAGATTTACATCGTAAAGTAACTGTCAACTAAATACTGTTTTCAAGTAATGAGTTCATATCATGAATTTACTGATTTATTGAGATTGAATTTGTCAAATATTGCAGCAGAATGCAGATGAGCAAAAATGGTAATTAATGCGAGGTATTCTTATCTCCTAAGAGAGGATTTAACTGATGAGTTGGATTGAGAAGGCTGTATTAACATATGGATTTGCCGAAATTTTCTACTTTCTGACTGGAATCAACTGCTAACTGCCAGCGTAACCAAGGGTGGAGCGAAAACCAACAGGAAGTCCCAAGAGAGATTGTCACCATTCTAGTCTGTCGATGATGCTGACGTTCACATATTTCATGCATCAATATTGTGTCAAATGCTAGATTATGTATCGTTAATGTGTCAAATGCTAGTTTATGTATCGTTAATGTGTCAAATGCTAGGTATCTTATAAACGTAGACGTTCTGTCATTTCAAAGTGTCGCCTGTCGTATGCCCGCCTTACTTATTTACCGTGTTACCTATATCACATTGTAGGTTTGAGGTTTCATTGACGTGTTTGGCATATAATAGAGAACGTAGAATTTGGAACTTAACTTTCTCCAACAGCTTAAAAATTCAACTTTCTAGCGCAGTGCATGCAATAGATTTTAAGGCTTCATATGTGTTTAATGTGTCATGATAACTCTTTCTGGCTCGCCAAGCCACACATGTTTTGGTGACGGCTCCCGCCTCACCCACACACTAAGACAAATTCCATGTTTCTGATGTACTTTTTTGTGCTGTCGCCGATTTAAAGGTAAATTCCTTACTTCTTGTACACTTGGTAATTTTTGTGGGCGATTAATCAGGGCTGCAATTAGTTGCCGAAGCTCTGGCCATGTAAATTTGTTTTGGAAAATTTAAAAGTTATTGAACATACACTTCAAATTGTGTTGGCATTACAAGTGCTAATCAATCATCTGGACCAACTGCGCGTGCAAATTGTTTAGGAATATTTAGCTGTGAATAACTGCAAAACTCTAAATGTGTAGGCCTAAGCGTATTGAGCTAATCAATCATCTGATCAAATTGTGCATCTGATTCGTGTGACATTTCAATACAAACAATTACAGCATCAATTTGCGCCCCATTCATAATCCCTGTTCAGTTATTTGTATTGTTGTACACTTACGTAACCATTCACAATTACTGTATATATATATATATACACACACATGCAATTAGACACTCCATCAACACATGGATTTATACACACATATTACACATTTACATGATCCCAACAATTTTTTTGAACTAAAGACCAAAATTCTGGATTAATTTTAGAAAAGTTTATGTTTTTACCTCCGCCAAGGAGGTGACGTTTTCTTAGTTTCTCTATTTGTCTGTCACCAGCATAACTTAAGAAATCACAGACGGATTTTTTCGAAATTTACATGATTGCTAGGTATGTTACAAGGAACAGATTATTAGCTTTTGGTGAAAATCTGTTCATCCGCTTGTTTGTCTGCCTCTTTTTTTTTTTTTCTTAATGCAATAACTCTAATCATGGACGGATCTTTATGAAAGTCAATGAGTTGTTAAGTACATCACGAGAGAGAATGACCAAATTTTTTTTTTACAATCTATTTGTTCCTTCGTCTCTGTGTTTCATTTTATGTTCGTTCGTAAAATAACTTGAAAAGTTTTGAACGCATATTCATGAAATTCACAGGATTTGTTAGAAATGTTCAAAGATATAAATGATCAAATTTTGGTGATGATCGGTCTGTCCCTTTGCGTGTTTGACTACTGTTTGTCAAAAGTATAATTCAAAAAGTTATGAACGGGTCTTCATGAAATTTGTAAGAATTGTTACACATGGTGTGGGACACAAATGACCAAATTTTGGTGATGATCGGTTTGTCCGTTTGTGTGCTTGACTAATGTTCGTCAGAACATAACTCATGAACTTACGGAAGCATCAAGGAAATTACAGAACCTTTTATTCCTGTCAAAAGGCACAGATAATCAGATTTTGGTGCTGATAAATAAGAAATCATAGCTTAATAAGAAATCATAGCTTCAAAACTAATTTGAAACTTTCGTTAACATTGCTTTACTTGGCGGAGGTATAGACTCTCAGAGTGCTCTAGTTTTGGAAAGTGACACTCTGGAGTCGGAGTTTGGCTATAAATTTCGACTGCTGGAATAAGTGGCGTTCCAACTCAGACGCCTTCTCAAATCCTCCGGCTCCGATTCCTCCACAACCCTGAGCAATAACACTGAGTTTTCTCGCGCTGAGAAGAAGCATGTACAGCAAAAATAAGATCAACTTTAGAACTGGTCAACAACTAAAGAATGTTCGCGCCTGAGCAATATCCAAGATATGGTTAGCCTGGCCATAAGTACAGTCGAAGTCAATGCTTCATGCAGGACATCATATGAACAGGCAAGTTAAAGGAAGAAATAAACAGTGGTGTCTATTGTAGTTAATTATAGTCACAAGGTTTGGGCCTCAGTTTCCGAGCGGAAAAATATCACAGAAGAAAGAACAAGTCACATAATAGTATGTCGATAGAAACGGGGCACCCATGCACGAAGGTGTTCCCACACAGGATCAACGCGCATGGGAACGGCAAGTCGAGGAAGAACAGGATAAAGCATCAGCAAGTAAGAATGTGAAATTGGGAAGGGAGCAAAATGGGCATGAAAGACAGACATCCCGTAGGCCTAGCTAATGGCTAAGGTAACCTGCACGAGCCTCCTGGGTTGCCGGACCCCATAACATACATAGGATGGGTGAGCCTAACTAACCTAACCCTCTAGTCCATCCTTTGCCCCCTGAGGGGCTGTCAATTGTAGAAAGTATCTCAGAACATTATAGATCCACATCCATGCTTATTTTCTGGCTAGGTGTTTTTATTTTTAGAGAGCAAAGCCTCACCTCTCGAGTTTAAATCTTCTCCACAATATTACATACGTTCGAAAAGCTAGATTTTCGTTTCATCATATGGCTAGTTTCACAAGCAATCATTTAAAAAAGTGTGCTTTAGCGAAGCTCGATTGAGCGGCAACATGGCACGACTAAGAGGTTTACGTCGCGGCTGGCGACCATACAGTCTTATTATTCCAGTATTGAGTGTATTGAGTGAGTACTCACGCCGGTACCCAGCTGCATATCCAGCATCTTGGCAATGTCAGTCACCACAACTTTGGATTCATATCGTCTTCACGACACAGTTCTCGGCGACAGTTCCGACTGTATCCTAGTGAAGACTCCGCAGTGCCAGACTAACTTCTCTAATACAAATTATATTATTATTATATTCCTGTTTTTACCACCGCACCCACGTCATAAGACATGATCCAAGCAGTGAGACTCAGTTTATTATGTCGCATCAGTATAAGAATGTTTTAGCGAGAAAAAAGCGTAAAGAAAAGAAAAAGACACGAGAGAGAATGGAAGTGTTCCGCAGACTAGATCGGTTATCTCGATCGTCAGCCCACCTAATGGAACAGACGGGAAAAATATAGATAACCTACCTAACTTTACAAAACTAACCTTCTCAGCAGGAGCTGCGGCCTGGTGCAACATCCCCTACAGAGAAGGCACTTGGAACCCTTGGGTTCGTGAGGCCCAAATATATTGTGGTAGGGAATCTCTATTACAGATTGTACTGAAGATCTCGGTATGACGAAGCGTATCGAGAAATTACGATACATATTTGCTGTTTTGTGGAGGTTAACAATCTTCAGTTTCATGGCCACGTTGAGCTCTTTTGTCTTTCCCCTCGTGGCGTTGACATTGTGAACGATGACACATACCACTTCTTACACCAAGTAATGTGCTTCTTTAAATTTAGCAGAATATATGAACGTAAGAACATTTTCTAAAAAACTTTGCAGAATAGGTAAAACAGTACCCATAGAGAACCTCTTATTTACATTATTACCAGGGTTGGCTGGTTTGAACCAAATGGTTTACACTAACTAAAAAAAATATGGTTTAAACCAACAAAAAAGCATTTTTTATTTGACTTTTGTTTTTATTCACAAATCTTGAAAAATAAGCAGTTTCACTTCTGGAAATTATTAAATTTTATTTTAACACTTGAAAGGATGAATTAACTGTGTTTCTCTTAAGGAAACCGTTTGACTGTTAAGAAGGCTACAGTCAACTATTGCTTACGTTTATTAAAAACCTATAACTTTTGGAATTTTGTGTTATTTCATTTCAGAGCAGCTTATCTAATTATATTCTAGTATGCTAGCAGCTACTGAAAATTGGAAGTAGCTAATAGTTGGAGTTGCTATTAGAAAGATAGTGAGCTCATGAGATGGATGTTAGTACATAGCTATTTCATTTTTTTTTTAGTCCAGTACCCTGCTGCTAATTAGCTAGTAGATAACTATTTCTAGCAATTTTTTTTATTTTGAGGTGTTTCTAAGTTTTCAAAGGATTTTATAGCTGTTTCACTTTCTTTAGTTCATTACTCTGTTTTAATTACCTAGTACCTAGCTATTTCAGTCCAGTTGTAGCTAAATGTAATTTGAAGGGTTTCCAAGTTTTTCAAATGATTTTATACTGCAATTATAAATCATAGCATCTCTGCAGTTTGGACATTACATGTAGCGTTAGCAAATACAGGTACTCTGCAAATTACTTTTTCTTAACCCCTTTTCTTAAAATCATTCCTCTACAGTAGGAAGTTGGATTGAAGCGACTACGATTGTTGATGATTAGCTAGCTACATGATCACAGAGCAGAAAACTTTTTAAATGTTGGATAAAATTCCTAGAACTAGAAAAACAACAAATTATTCAAAACAATCAAATGAACAAAAAAAAATTTGGGGGGTTTTAACAAAAAAACAAACAAACATGATTTTTGCCAACCATGATTTTCACACTGACAACGATTTTCCTGACAGTAGGTATAAACAATTTTGTCTGTTCAGCTTTTGTCAAATTTACTTGTCATACCTATGCATTCGGTATCAATTATTCGTTTAAAATAAATAACTACAAGGAGGATGGTTTACCAGCCTTACGAGCAATACACCAAAATCAGATTAGTATTAGACAGCTGGTAGTAGACGAAGCAAGAGGCCCAATCCCAGAGAGTAGCCGGGACTCACGCTCCGATCCTCTATGAGCTGTTGCCATGCACCATCCACACGATATTAGGCGCTTAACGGCGAACTCTCAGTTAAGAACGGTAGTGAAGGTCACAAAAAGTTTCAGTTAGGCTAGAGAAAACAGAACGCGAGGTATAGCGACCAGTAGGTCAAGTTCAAGTATGTTCAAGTCGACTGTCCAAAGAAATGAAATCATGAACTACTTGGCTAACCAATAAATTATTGCACAAAAAAACTCTTGAAGGTTATGGGCAGTAAAGATTTACGAGTAAGAAAGTCACATAAGTTCGTACTATGTTGTTCAGGGTATATACTACCCAAGACTTGACTGTCTCAGGGATACCACATTCTTTAAGCCAATTTAGAACTTTAGATAAGCAAGAAACATTTTATAATTAATATTAGTACTTCAATTATTAGCAAAAACCTAATTATTAATATATTGTGGGTTTTCAGGCCGTATTAGATACGAAGGCAATATAACAGCGATCCAACTTTGTACGATATAGTTTAAAAGTTGAGTCAAACTCAAATGAGTTCTATTAGAACAATCTTGGCCAGGTGCACTATGTCTGGCAGGAAATAAGGCGCAAACATCTCCAACTCCACACGGCTCGGTCGAACGAAATCGCTCAGCCGTGCGGCGCAGAGAAGGAGACGAAACACGAAAAGAGAAGAAGACAGAAGAAAGCGAACACTCGTGCGGGGGATCCCTTCCGTGGCCCTCCACACGGGAGCATATAGGAGTCCCATGGCATGGGTTGCTTACCACCATTCGGCGGCCCACCTCGCGGAACAGAAGGGGAAATATAGAGAACCTACCTAACTCTACAAAACAAACCTTCTCACCAGGAACTGCGGCCAGATGCTACATCGCCTGCGGAGAAGGCACTCGGGACCCTTGGGTGCGTGATACCTAAACATACTATGGCAGGGAAAGGGCCCGCCAGAATATGACCATGAGAGAAAAAAAAACCTAAAACAGATGCAAGCATTGTGTTCACTACTACAAGACCCACTAACACATCAATCTTTGTGGCCTAATTCGGACCTAGGCAACGATTGCATTTGTTGAAGCTTCAGATGGCAAACTTTTAATAAGAATAAACTAATAAATACATTTCTTTGATTAGTTTGAACTTTGAAGTTATCAGTTTTTTGTTTGGAATTTTTGAGCTAACTTGCTCCTCCAGTATATTCTACAGAGGGCATCTGAACATATTTTTGAAGTGTATACGTAATTATAATACCATGTATGATTTAGTAGTGTATTGTTGAGTACATTTAAACTGTTATTCACAGCTATCCAGCTTTTATTTGCTGAAAAAAATGCTTCTTTAAAAAAAACACTGCCGACTGGGTTTTTTTAGATGTTTTTTTAATACTAACCCTGAACTTAGGTAATTTATCAATGCCGCCTATCGTTCCTTCAAATGGAAACCCATAGCCAGTAGCATAGCACAACCGCCACGAGGAATCGGAGGGGTGCTGAACCCCAAACAGACATGACTCGTGAAGGCACACAAACGAGTAGACCCAACGCTGTCGCCTCAACGTCACTACTTTCGCTCAAGCAGAGCAGACTGCAAACAAACTTAGATAAAGGCGACAAAGATATGGCAGAGGTACAAGTACCTGAATTTATCTGGGGGGATACTCAAACTTAAGTGGAGCTTTTCTTGCTCCACCAGGACGCCACCGCCACTGCTGTCCAATTTAAAAATAACCTGGAACACAAGGAAAAAACCTTTATGAGAATAAATGTGTGGGTAGGAAATGATACTCAGCAGGATAGAGCAAGGCGTTAGACAGTCACTCCACTGATATGCATTTGCAACAAAATATAAGCTTCCTAAATATGTACCGGGTGTCCGAAGTTACATTTTGAAAGATTCTTCTTTTTTATCGCAAAAGAGAACCTCTGCTCTTACTAAGATAAATGCCCATATATCCTATGAGGAGGGTCTTACAAAGAAATTGTTTCACACTGAAGGTAATCTGGAAGATAGAACATATTATAAACTTCCAAAAACGCAAGTTTGTAGGACATTCGGTAGTTTGACTAAATAAAAACCACAGCACACATTATGTCATACAGCTCGACACGCGATTCTAAAAGTAGACATGACAATACAGTACATATTTTGAAGGGAAGCATGAACAGAACTTTCTGGTTACATTGTGGTTGCGTCCATCAGTTGGTCACAACTTCGTGCTGTCTGTACTATAAAGGACAGGGGTTCCTTCCAAACCGGGACCGTGAGATGACTTTTAAGCACGAAGGTAATACGTATAAGAGGAGTACGCTGGAACAAGATTCTGTGAGGATCCAGATCCCGCGCTTTCCCACCGTAGTCGATGGGCGGCGGATACAACAGCGATCCATTTTCAGAAACAAGAACTCCTTGTAAGGATGACTGGCAAGAAGACGGCTCTCAGTGAGATACAGGACGCCATGAGGGAAAGTGTGCCACTAGCTTACCCTCTGGATGCCTTTACGGTCCCAGAGGCGGTTAAAACGGCGTCAAAGTACAAGTTCGGGGTCGTTGGAACGCACTAGTGGCATAGCCACACCTTATGACGCTTGAAAGGAATCTGACATTCGTGCATACCTGAACATTTTCAGGACAAAACTTTATTCGCTGGCTCGAATGAAAAAATCAGCAAGGGCTTGCTTTATCCTCCATTTATATTTCTTCCCAGCCTTTTAGATAGTGAAAAATCTTGGCTTACGCAATTCAAGCAAAAATCAACGAATATATTTGTTGTATAAATTGCGTATAAATTTCATTCTCTATTATCAAAGGCGTTATAAATTTCCCCAGAGAGTGTTTGAACATATCAAGAAGTTTCCTAGGGGTGCCAGGTATAGCATAGGTTAGGAACCAGAGATATAAGGGAAAATAGTAATATCCATGATACGAGGTGCAATGAACAGATGTAGGTTTTGAGAAGCTACTTCTCAAAGATCGCAGCTCTACTATCAGGCTTGGAACTGAGCGCATTGCAACGCTTCATATCCACAATAAGAGCCCAGGAATAACTGAAAAATAAAACTTTCCGGTGGGTAAAATTTTCCCAAATGACGACCGCTTTATATAAATTTCTCAAGTTGAAGAAAACTACACCAACGCTTTACAACGTGTGCACGCACAAATCTGCACAGCACAGAAATAACTATACGCCTAAATGCTGATATGTAAACAAACCTCAAACACAAGGAGTCGAAGATGTCGGAAATAGCATCCTCTTTTACTCAAGGGAAAAAATCACATGCAGCTGTGTAAAACTGCTCGTTTCTGTAGCGGCTCACGAATCAATTAATAATACGCATGAGGTAAACGCGTGTTAACGAATGCCACAGTCACAGCCACGAACTGGACGTACGATTTATGTACCAACATATCAACTGTCAGTTAATTTTTTGTCAGTTTAATATTTCACTTCACCCTTCAGGACTGTAGAAATATCAGCACAAAGACATACAAGTGGCATATCAGAAGCAGGCGGCCTGCTGGAGAGCACTGTACCAATCGCAGTAAGATGTCGCATATTGACGCAAAGAACTTGTGCTGACCATTGGCAGCGGGCGCGGTGAGCGTATTAATGGCTGTTACGGTGTAAGTAATGGACTCTTGACACTCTATATCAGACACTGTAGAATGGACTTGCCTTGAAAATTACGAGGAATTCCATGCATGTCCTCAACTGCATCTTCAAAACTTGATTAATCGCTCATGGTTTTCTTTCTATATCTATCCAAGAGTAATCAATTAGTGAATCACAAAAAAAAATATGAGACACAGAAATGCAGACACGGTAGAGAGAATGAGCTAAACAAAATAGCTTAAGAATGAAAAAATTTACAATATTCACAAACCCGTAAGATCAGAGCAACTATATCCACTCGCCTTTTCACAGCCAAAGAGCAGCAAATCAGAGTCCTCGGTGATGACAACATCGGCAAAGCCGGCCTGGACAAGATAGGCCAACTGAGCATCGGCTTCGTATGGCGCAACTGTGAAAAATAAAAATTCGTAAACACTACCACTCGAACAGTCCTTCAACAATGATTTAGAATAACCCACAAAAGTAATTCACATAAATCTATTTCTGAATTTTGACGCAAATCCTATACAGAAAAACAGAGTATGTATAAGATACCAACTGCTTCAAAGGCTTATCCACATTAGAACATAGTACCTAATAAATTGATAATCAGATTTTTAGCGGTGAAATCCAGTAAAATTAATGTATAATGAATTGCATTAGGTGCTCTAGTTTAATGTAAAAGAAACTGTAAGCAAAAAATAGCAGTCGAAGACTAAATACTGTACTACCAGTGTCTGACACATCACATTTGTCATAGACGTATCTTTATACAGTACTTAGATTTATACATTTGATTCGTTTCCTTTTATTGAGATAATCTAACCAGATTGGTGTTTACTTGTGCAGAACTTTGAACTTCTGATTAACTACTCTAGATCGAGTTTTGAGATGATAACTAAGGATTGAGTTATCGTCCGTCCCAGGTATAGCAGGTCATTTTGTGAATAATGAAACTTGACAGAAAAAGCTGGAACAAATATATAGTGCATATTGAAAGTGAAACTACAGTAGTTTAAAGTAAAGGGTGACCCAAACTAACTTACCAATGAGAAACACTGATAATGAAAACTATGAAAGATGAAGAGTTTAAGTTAATTTAGAAGGCAGGAGACTTTCTAGTCTTATTTCCATGGTAAGTATAAATCATGATATCTTTTACATGGCCACCGTTCTTCACCGCTAATGACGCTCCCTGTGGAGCCCCTCATCCTGCGTCATTTCAGGGAAAAGGCCTGCCCCACTCTGACATCGAAACGTCGCTCGCTCAAGAATTCCTGCAGGTAATAGGCCATGTCACCTCTAATGCCTATTTTGTACAGCTGCAGGAGTATTCCGTGTCGCCAGGCTGTGTTGTATACCTTTTTAAGATCGGAGAAGACACAAATAGTGTTCCTCTTAGGTGTCTTGTTCTCTATGTATACGCACGATGGCATCGGTGGTGCTAAGGACCTGTCGAAAACAGTGCTGCACGTTGCAGAGGAGCTTGTTGGCTTCTAGATATTTCATCAGGCGGGTGTTCACGATTTTTCCACGACTTTTCTGGGCAGCGGGTCAATGCAATGGGACAGTAGCTACTTGGTTCCGTGGGAGGTTTGTTTGGTTTTATGAAGCTAGTAGGTACAGTGGCGAGGCGTCACTGTTCCGGATACTTGAGTGTCGTCCAAATTTTGTTGTATATTGTTAGGAGTACTCGAACCGCTGAATGATGCATGCGTTTCAGCATCTTGTAGTACATACCGCCAGGGCCGGGACTGTGTTTTTGCTTTGTATAAGACGTTATAGACTTCCAGTGCGGTGATTGGATCGTTGTACAGCTCCTCGCGACAGATAGCAAAGTTGAGGGGTGGTTATTCAAGTGGTCTCTTTCTCGCCTGAAGGGTGGGCGGGTAAGTCACGCCACTGCTGACCACGCTAAATGTCGAGCCAAGAGGTCGGCGACCTGAACAGGTTCCACTACCACCACGCCATTCTCCTTTATACAAGGAGGGCCGTGGCGTGGTTTACCGGTCATCTTTTTAATGCGTAGCCAGACCTTGCTCATTGGGGTATTAATGTTGAGCGTAGTTGTACTGTATATTCCTTCCAAGAGGCTTTCCGGGCCTGGTGCAGGGTAAACTGTGCCTGAGCGCGTGCGCGGCAAATAGCATATTAATACCATTCAATTCAGGTCAAGTTAGTAAGCTAGTAGCTGTCCATAGGTACTGAATCCATAGGCAATAAATTGAGGCGAGCCAATACCAGAAATGAGGCCGATACAGACACTCAAAATAATTACCAAAAAGAATAACAATTATGATAGGCTCACTATGTCCAGCAGTATACCTCAGGGACATCACAAACATGTCGCTTTTCTCGTGGAAAAGAACACTAGTGATACGTCAGTGAGGCTATTTTTCTAGATGTGAAAACCTTCTAACTGATTAGTACAACAATGAAACCACAGGATTCATTACTAAGACAAAAAATTGAAATAATTCGAAGCACTACGTATCACTATTGATCAAAGGCGCAACACTTGAATGATTTTTGCAGAAACATCATCCTGTTTCGTCATTTCGTAGAAATTAAGTTCAAGTCACTCAGTCCTCGCATTCATTGTGCACGACAGTAGGTATACCTAACTTAAGTAAAACTAACTTATTATGTGCTTTGGAGACATATTTACAGGTACTAATCTATCATATTAAATTAAAGGCCTGAGCGTCCGCGGACTGCTTGTGAAACCCAAGTAGAGCATAAGCAATGCAAGGATACCCAGACCGCTACTCAGGAGCATCACTAAAAACATTTCACGGTCTAGTAAATCGCCTGTACCTATATAAATGCGGTCGAAGACGGACACCGACAATGAATTCTATACCAGCACAAATGGGGGTATGCAACACGGACTAAACTGACAAGTGAGGCGCCTTACAGTCCCCACTGCAAAGAGGTGCGCCTTAGCCATAGCTCCAATTTTTCCTGCAAAGACCTCGATGACACGATGAAAGGATTGTAGCCCATAGCCAGCATTATCATCATTATTAAATCACACCAGACTGGCGACGTGGGAACGGAAAAACTCCATGAAGTTAGCAAGCCCCCACGCAACCAGCCCAGTGGGTGAAGAAAACAAAAGAATGAGAAAAAAGAAGATCCAAGATCACAGAATAGCTCTGTGTACAGATCGATTAAAGCTGCCAATACCCGCACTAGCAAAGACAGAGCCATCAAGACCATTCCAAACATCCACACATGTTGGGAAAAACGAACGGGAACACTGGCCCGTACGGCATCGCAACGGTTTCAAGGCAAACTCATGAAGAGCACCAGTACGCCGTGTATACCTCACCCAAACAAATGGATCCGGAACAAACTCAGACAGTGGATAACTGGAGCAATTATAGATTTTATACAAAAAAACGAACCCCCCCCCCAACTCTGCGACGATGCGCCAGATCACAAGGCACAACACCACCACCCAGCATGAACGCACATCGACGAACTACTTTGTCAAGCAAACACAGATGGCAATCGGCAGCAGAACCCCAGACTACAGAGCAGTTCTCCAGAAGAGGAAGGCAAGCAACACCGTGCCTATGGGACAAGTTCACGAAATTATTCTGGGCACACAATTAACTGAGCAAACGAGTCGGATAACAATAGGCAGTTAAAGATGAAAAAGCTACAACTTAACACATTCGCTACCACTTAGCCACCAGTGGCGCAAACTGGCTTCCCTATGCTAACAATAGGTGTCGCTGCAGAAGCCGAAACTGCAATTCAGGGGCTGGAGCGGCCCCAAATTTTACCAGGGTTTCCTGTGGAACACCGGGAAAACTGTTTGGTAGCAAATGTGTTAACTGTTCCGCTAATTCGACACCTGTGGTGTGTCTCTGTGGCCCCAGTGACCCATTAGAGACTAAAGCAGAACAGCACTTTTTTGTAGGCCCGACGCATATGGATCATAAATGCTGTAGGTACAACCAAAAACTACTAGTACCAATTCAATTATTTATTCGTGAGTATGGATTTGCATTAGCTACACCGCCACAAAAATTGTCGAAAATCTAAGCTGCAATGGCAGTTTGTAACTTCTTACACAGCTCCCTCAATTTCTAACTTTCCTGCAGTGAAGCGCAATATGTTCTAGCACCAAGTGTAACCCTATAAGCAGTGGCGACTCGTGCATTGGGGCCAGAAGGGCCGGGCCCCACCAAAAAATTGCATGAAAGAATACAAAAGTACAAATATAAGAATAAGTCCTAAACAATAATCTTTTCCAAGAATTCAGGTCATGAATTCAACATAGAAATTAGCGTTTTCCTCGGAATTGCTTCCAAACGAATGTCGAGGGGCCAGGCCCCATTTTGCCTTCCGTTCAACATGCATAAGCAGTGATACAGGAGCCACACAGTTTTGTACAGTTTCAGTACAAAGAAACACCTACAAATATGGGCCAGCTCAACTCGGCCCCAAAGCGAGGAAGTTCATTGTTAAGAAGGTTTAAACAAAGGAGCTTTAATACACTTAGTTTAAACCTCCTTGCGCAGTATATGGCTGGACTGGGTGAGGTGTATAGTACTTTCAAGCTCGTCTGGTACAGCGGCCCTCAACGAAAGCATTGAGCGAAATGATAACTTGAATTCGGACTAAAGATTAACTTGTCATTACTAACCCTTCGATCATAGATAGGTTTTGAACTTGTGAACAATCTAAGAGTTAGCTAGTTCTTTCAACGGGTTCACGCATTCTCTCATCCAAATGTTACCGCCACAGTAAAGTAGAAACTTTACTGAGGTTATTGCGCCGTAGAAACAGCAAGGCATTATATGGTAGCTATAAATAAAAGCGTCCATCTAAAGTTACTACCATTGTTTTATTTGAACTCTGAATGAAACTGGAATCAAGCTGGCCCCACATTTATATTTGAGAGGCACGAGCCGCCACTGTCTGTAAGGATCAACTAACATGTCGGTTTCTCATGGGAATAGTAGGTATTACTTAAAAACGTCCTCTAGGAAGAACTTTGGTCCTTACAGGGTCAAGCACGTCAAGTAGCAGGCCACTGGGCGGTCGTGCGACTTCCATCTTCATTGTGCATCGGGCTGGATGCTCAACAGCTGTTTGTCTTAACGTGCAGGATTTCATTAGTTTTTAAACGCTTCATTTCATATGACTGCACAGCATGATCTACCTATTCCCACATGAGGCGTTAATAACAGCACTCCAAAAGCCAAAATAGCTTTCAAATTTACTTGGAAAGATCAATTAGGCTACACATTACAGCATTTTCTTCTGAAACCCAGGTCTTTCAAATTCTTACATTTTTAGAGCAACCACTTCCTCGTCATCATCACTATCTGCATATGACCTTACAATAACTAAAAACTACCAAAAAATCTGCCGACAAAAATGCCACAATTACTGAACAACGAAACAGCGCACTGTGTCGGCCAATTAAACATTTATGCTGCCTGAACCAAATCGGTGAAGGGACGCATAAATAAACATACCTATATAAATAATAAAACATAATAGCTATTAATTAGGTAACAAACCTATGACATCGACATTTATATCCCGACAGGCCTTCATGACGGCTCTAGCCATAGAAGAGGTCACATCCACACAGCGCTGGAAGCATTCCCTGGCTTCACGCAGCCTGCCTTCACGCAACATCTCCTTGGCCAGAGCACGGTTCTTGGCACGCGCTCTGAGAAAAAAAACACAACCTAACTGAAATTCAGAATGAAAAATTTTCAAATATATTTCTTCACTGATCACACTTGATGCAAAGATGTGACCATGAATGATGCACTACCACTGGCAATTTTAATTATCAAATGAAGCCAGTGTGGTAAATTTTCAGGTCTGTTAGGCAGTAACATCCTTCCTGTGGTTCATTGTCACGCTATGAAACATTCTTTTGAAGCAGGCAGTAAAGCATCACTTGAGACTCAAGTTCAATTATCTGAAACATAAACTACATCATCATCATTTTGCTCTGGATGCAAGGGATGTGCCTATTCCAAATTCCCAATAACTATATATTTTTGGTGCCAAGGACAATTTCGTCATCAAATGAAGAAATGTAGCTGGAGAAACAATAAACAGCATAGATAGCAGAGGACGGGAATGGCATCTCAGTATAGCTATAAAGATATTAGCGCAGCAAAAAAAAATATGAGTGGCTTATGTTGGCTACAATGTGTGTAACATTGGAAGCAACAGGTGATGTACTGAAGAGAAGCCCTTCTGATTACAAAGCTTAAAAGAAACCCAGCTTCCTCACAGAGGGGCACAGGCCTCAGAAAATGTATTTTGAGCATATTCAACGAACTTGTTTGCTGTTAATAAACGGCTGGAATTTCTTCCTATCTCAACAGAATAGAATGTGACCAATAATCTATACATATACCGTATTTAGAAACAACAATTATTATAGTCATGAACAGTATTACTAACAAAGCTACCTAGCACCAAACACATAGCTACACACATATGCCTACCCTAGAACAGAATATTTATGATAGATGATGAGCCCCATGTTTACTCCATTTCACTTCACAGGCTACTCGAAAATTTAACTGATCAGTCTCATACAAAGAGGAATATTGAAGTGTTAAATAAATAAAATAAGTTCTCAAGGATGAATGACAGGTGTTCAAATTTCCATGGCTGAAAACTTCGACTGCTATGCAAATGGTTGGCCTTTACCTATCAAGAGGCACTGGCCAAAACTTCTTTTTAATGAGTAAACATCGAGCTGTAACTTCCATTAAGATACCACCAGAGCATCATCATCCAGTCCAAGCCTCTCGAGACTTTAATTTTTGTAGAAACAAAGGAAGATCGAGCTTTCTGCCAGATGTTGTGTAACTAGGGCAGCGGTCTCTTTACGTGATCTTCTTGGTCCTCCTTCAATTGCCATGTTCTTCTTCTCTGTACCTACACAAGACGTCTGCATCCAAAGTGGTGTTGGAGATCGATGAGTTAACTTTGACGTACAGAATTAGATTTTTCCTCAGTGCCAATCTGATAGAAGAGCATCTGTTGGCATGGAGCCGAAGAACGACGCTTCGAGGTGGCGTTGGTGTTGAGCCTAACTGCAAGCTACGTCCGACGGAAGCTACGGGGAGGGAGATAGTCTAAAGAAGGGTGAGCAGCAATAAAGACGGAGACGCCACGGGTGTCCTCCCAGAGATGCAAGGGAGTGAGGGTTATTGGAAGTGAGATAGCTACAAGGAAAAGATGGGTGACTATGCACCTGACAAGAGTGGGTCCTGCGGCGAGACCACAATCTCGAGCTTGTGCTCGTAGGAGGTGAGGGCCACACAGAAGATAGACCGCAACTGTGAGAGTGCAGTGCAATAAGTGCGGAACATCGTTGTGTCAGTCGCCGAGACGGCTGGTGACGAGCACCTTACTGACCTTCAACCTCGCGATGGTGGAGGTTACCACTTCCCTGTGGACTGTTGCCATGGCTGGCGACAGAGTGGCGGCAGGGACGACGCCCTCAACCAAGTGCTACACCGAAGGCCGGCACTATGATACCAGGGTGTGTTTCCTGCATCAATAGCCACTGTATGCAGTGACCATGTCATACAACAGGTGACCTTGAACCAGAACTTGCAGAAGATACGGCCGTTTTGAAGTAGACAATTATAGCGAAGAGGGCCACTTCTCTCATCACTAGCTTTTCATGAAATGTGAACTTAAACTGTGTTTGGAACAATCATAAGCTCCCCAGATAAAAAAAAATTAGCGACCTCGACCCATTAGCTACTAATAAGATGCAAGACCTAAACGAGCACGTATAATAGCAGCAATCTGGAAGGCATTCGGTCTACAAGATTTTTAATATTGTAGAGAAGCCTTCCATTTGTTTTAATGGAAGAGTGCTCTAGTTGTTTGTGTGTTAGCTTTGTTTCAGCTTGCAGTTTTTTTGGTAAAATAAATCGCTTTTAATGTTTTACAGTTTGCAACAAGTTTTTGTATTGATAGTCATCCATGCAATAGTGCATTTGCTGGTGTCCTGTTATGTTTTCGTCGTGTTTGTCTGTCTGGCTCTTTGTCTGTCTGCCACCAAGATAACTCAAAAAAATATTAACCGATTTAAATGAAATTTACAGGGATTGTTAGGTATGTTAGGAGGAACAGATGATTAACTTTTGGTGAAGATATGTCCATCCGTTTGTCTGCCTCATTTTTCTCAATGCCATAACTCAAAAAGTTAGGACGGATTTTGATGAAATTAACACGAATTGTTAGGTATATAACAAAGAGTAGATGACCAAATTTTGGTAATGATCCGTTTGTTTGTTTGTTTGTTGGTTTGATTGTTTATTCGTTTGTTACTGTTTTTATTTTTATGCTTGTTAGCACAATAACTTAAAAAATAATGAATGGATCTTTATGAAATTCATAGATTTTGTTAGTAATGTTGAAAGACATAAATGATTAAATTTTGGTGCAGATCGGTTTGTTCGTTTGTATGTTTGACTCATGTTTGTCATTACGTTTGTTAACAATATAATTCAAAAAGTTACAAACGGATCTTCAAGAAAATTGCACAAACTGTTATTAGTATCAAAAGGCACAAATGATTAGATTTTGGAGTTTATACAAAGAAAATTATGGTTTCAGAGCCAATTTGAATTTTTTGCGACCGTTGCCTCACTTGGCGGAGGTATGCGCTCTCAGAGTGCTCTAGTTTCTTCTGGCTTGGTTTCCTGCTGTTGATTGCTGCCTGCATGAGCCCTGCTACCCAGGTTTCCTGCCTTAGTAGCTGCTGCCATCTATCTTCCTGGTGGTAAGTTCCTTACTTGTAAGCGCTCCAGTGTTTTCAATATCTTTGCTTCTTATTGGTTGTGTTTCTTAATTATGTTGTGTTGCTATTTATTTTATTTCCTTGCTTGTCTGATTTCGTTCAGTTGCCCCCTGTGCTTTATTCTGTCAGTGATTTGCTTAGTGGATTATGTTATTGTTCTTATTTATTCCTTTCCACATCAGTTTATGCTTCAGTACTTCAATTTGCTTTTTGCTTCAATACTTTGATTTGCTTTGATTCATTTTTGGCTTTTTATTCAGTTTTGTATTGAGCTTATTACCTATTTCATTTTTATTTTGCATTTATTTCTTTAGGTTTTGGGTAGGTTAGTCATTTTTGCGTTATTCTTTGTAGGAGCGGTCAATCTTGGGCCTGCAGCATCTGTTTGCTTGCTGTGGTGGCTTGACATCATCTCAGACCAGTTACTACTCCTACTACACCTCCATCAATTACCATTATCAACTCATCAGTCTTACATGTGCAACGACCATCACCACGACCCATCAGACTTTTGGCACTTGTAATTTCTGTATATAACTGTGTTTTGTTCTGAGTTTAGTGTTGTAATTATTTCTTGAGTTGTCCTTTCCATTTTCTTTAGCATCCGCTGGTGTTAATTTCAATTATCTTCACTTGGGAACGAGAGCAGCATCGTTTAAATCGAATACTACAGTATATTGGTGGATCAGTGAGTATCATTCTATAGGGTGCATGCCTATAGTTTGGCTCGTTTTCTTTCACCTTGTGCATGCACCCACAACAACATACTCTTGATTCATTTTGAACCACTCTTGCATCTATCAATTCCCTAAATCAGCTTAAGTGTGTGGCGGATCTTCTCGGCGCCTATCTTGTTCAAGATGGTCCCATAAATTCTAAATGGGGTTTATGTCTGAAGACTTACCCGGCCATTCTAGGCGCCTGGCATAGCCTGTATGGTTATCATGTTAATGCATGACCTAGAGTACTCTAGCCCGATGAATATGGCAGTTCTTACCTCTCCTGGAAGATTGGCAAAGAATCAGTTCAATTCTCAGGCAGATACTGAGCAAATGGCTCAATGCGTGGCCTGCGCATTATCAGGCCGCTCCCATTGTATGGCCATCGGATGCCTCTTTTGTCTTTATGAGCTGGCTTTGGGGCTCTGTGTAGCCTCTGAGTTGGAGGAAATGCCACTCTAAAGGCGGATGAGACCTCTTTTGGTCCAACGGCATCCCTGAGACGAGATTTACAGGCTGGTGCCATAGCTGGGT
>LQNS02278096.1:26018889-26056161 GCA_001587735.2 Parhyale hawaiensis | reverse complement strand
GTAGACTCTAATCATAAGTTATAGCGATTCAATGAACTACCCGTAGAGCTCTGTTTCACCGAGGTTTTATCGCTGTCATTGTCGGAAGGGCGTATATTTTGCTAGATGGTTGTGATTGTGCTCTAGTGCGTAATCTGTATTACTACTAGTAGCTATTTTAAATTGTTTCTTCATCATTCCATTTGGGCTTTCTGAGTGTCCTACAATTTTTATAGTTGCATAAAAATACGTCTCAAAGCATCTACTAACTTTTTTAGCAGGGTATTTTGAAAGAGTGTTGGCTTTAAAGGCTTGTAAAAGAGCAGAATAATTCAACCCGGTAAATGCTCGCGTGTGCCAGAAGCAACTTCAGATTCAAGTTTATCGTCGTTAAAATGCAATAAAGCTCTCAGGGGCAGATTGTGGCGGGCCCTTTCCCTGCCATAAATATGTTTGGGTATCACGTACCCAAGGATCCGAGTGTTTTCTCCGCAGGGGATGTAGTATCTGGCCGCAGTTCCTGTTGAAAACGTCAGTTTTATAAAGTTAGGTAGGTTTTTTTATATTTCCCCTTCTGTTCCGCGAGATGGACCGCCGAATGGTGGTAAGCGACCCATCCCATGGAACTCCTACCTGCTCCCGTGTGGGGAGCCACGGAAGGTACCCCCGCACGAGTGTTCGCCTTCTTTTGTCTTCTCTTTTCGTTTTTCGTCTCCTTCTCTACGCCGCACGGCTGAGCGATTTCGTTTGACCGAGCCGTGTGGAGTTGGAGATGCTCGCGCCTTATTTCTTACCAGACATTGTGCACCTGGCCAAGATTGTTCTAATAGAACTCATTTGAGTTCGACGCAACTTCTAAACTATATCATACAAAGTTGGATCGCTGTCTTATAGTCTTTGTATCTAATAGGGTGGGAAAACCTTCAGCAGAATAATAATAATAATAAAATACAATAAAGCTAGTGAGTTTCATCGAAAGGTATGTGGCATTCTGAAGGTGGAATCATATGGTTGAAAACTTTCATGTCTTCGATTTATTTTTGTCTTCCACCAATGACCTGCTATCCTCTATAATTTCAAACTGTTGCAGCAAAAAAATTGCTCAGATGCGTATTATTAAAGGCCGAGATAGAAGCGCTTTTTAACAAGCTTTGTGTGGAAAACATTAAAGCACCAGAGGAAACAATTTCTTTCCGGCGAAGTAATATTAAAGCAAAAGTCTATACATAATACGCAAAAGCCATACAATTGCTTTGTTAAATTTGAAAACAAAATACATCAGCCACTACCTAGTATACGCTGCGCGCGTTACAGCAATATAACAGTAAGTGTCGCGTCCGACTCTCGTTAACGAACTTGCAAAAAAAAATTACCTAACCGTATTCTTCACACCTAAATTGTCTTAAGGAACGATGTTGTTGAAACTGGTGAATAATAAATCTATAATTTTGCCTATTATGCTGTAGTCTTTAACGTCAGTAGCGTGGACTGGATTTGTTAACGACGACACAGCTTAGGTCGACATTTTACAAGCAAATTGTCCGACCGGGTGGCACTACCGTCGTTCACGACCACTTTGCGTTCACGTAAGCTTTCCTGCGCGCGCCATCACTAAAATAAACACTACCTAGGCTAGCCTAACCTAGCCCAACCTAACCTTACCTAACCTAACCAAACTTAACCCAACCTAACTTTTCTAACCTTACCTAACGTTACTTAGCCTAACCTAACGTAATGTAACTGAATCAGCGATACAGCAAGAAGCGCGGTGCGCCAACTTGAACGCCGCTCACACGCACACGATCTGCGTACATAAACATTGGTCGTGAACGACGGGAGCGCGCCCCGGTGAAGCTATCGTCGTTCACGACGGATTTGTGTGCGTGTGAGCGGCGTTCAAGTTGGTGCGCCGCGCTGCTCGCTGTATCGCTGATTAAGTAAGTTAGTTTAGGTAAGGTTAGAAAGGTTAGGTTGAGTTAGGTTAGGTTAGGTTAGAAGATTAAGTAAGGAGGTTAGGTTAGATAAGGAGGTTAGGTTAGATAAGGAGGTTAGGTTAGATAAAGAGGTTAGGTTAGGTAATAGTAGGTTAGGTTAGCCTAGGTAGTGTTTATTTTAGTGGTGGCGAGCGCAGCAAAGCTTACTTGAACGCGTAATCGTCGTGAACGACGATAGCGCGACCGGGTTCTTGCCTGTTACACCGGGTTCTTGCCTGTTACCGAAAACCAAAGCAAATAATTATTAAACATTACAACAATTTGGCCAAAAGTATCACAATGATCACTGCCTTTTCTATAGTAACTGAAGTATTCATAATTCATATCTGAATTATGGTAGACAATTGCTATGCTACGAGCGAATGCTCTCTTGTAACGTCACCGCTTCGCACGTCCGCGGCGGACGTGCGATGCAGCACGACAGTGCACTAACCTGCTCCGTCTCATCATCCTTGGGTTCACAGTGGGTAATGAGAGTTATAATAGAGTAATATTCTTATATATATATAAGATTTTGCCAAGTTTTGAGTACTCCTAACATATTTAAGTAATTCTTCAGCATGCTCTACCCAAACCCAGTTCTTTTGCTCTTATCGTGGAAGCAGCTCAGCTCTTGTATAATAATTACATTAGTTTGTTTCTCGATGGTTTGCTGTGGTAGCAGCAGCCTCGCGTGCTGAACTCTGGCGTCGGATGTCTCAGGTTCGATGCCAACCCAGGCATGCGAGCTCTTATCTGTGCTGGTTGCATTGACTCAGCAGTGATCGGTCTGCACAGCTGCGTGGGGGCACTTACCTCCTTCAGAGATGGGGAGGGTAGGGGGTCGCGGGTCGTCGCAACGATCCGTCAATGGCGCCTTTGTTTTTGACGATCCATGAGCGTACTTACTCCTCTGGGGCCAGTTGGCCTATATCCGCAGACAAACCAGTGCGTGGGGTTTTTTCCAGTTGAAGGTACTGTCAAGTTGACTTCCTTTACTTTATCACAATTGTTGTGATCTGGAAGTATGCTAATTAAGGCTAGAATAACATCTCATACAGATCTGTACTCCCACGAACTTCCGGTCTTCGGACCGTTGTTTCCATATATAGGGACAATTCTACCTTGATTATACACGCGTGCTCTTCACTCTTAATTTAAGAGCAACAATGCGACTCAGATTAGACGCAAATTAGACTTTCAAGTCATGTCCCAACTTAAAAATCAGATAACACAGAAACCATTTCAGAGGCGGGTTCACGTGATAGTTAAATGAGTTTCCGTAGCGCCGCATCCAAATGCGTTGCTCTGTTAATTTAAATAGCACACAAAAAACGGAAACTATAGGAATTACCGTATGATTCCCTCCTTATTTGGAGAGATGCGCGAGACTTCGGCAGTGACACTGAGCTCGTTCACTTGACGAATGACATCTAAATACCTTTTTCTTACTAAACACACAGTCTAGAAAAATTCGTTCATTTGACACCTGTGTGCAGCTTTCTCAATTATATCTGCATGGGATAGGCCTATGTGTTTGTGACGTAAGAAACTGAAATAGGTGTCTTTATGTATTGTGAGTAAACGATAACTAATACAGTAACATTCGTTGCTAAAGCGAGCTACATTTCAACTTAGTATAACGTTTGTAGGGATGTAATGCAAATTGTGCTCAACCCACTATAATAATAATGCAAATTATTCTTAGAGCTGGGTATGCCTGTGGCTAACTCGCTTCCCGCGCTGTTTACAGGCCCAGTTGCGGATCGGCAAAGGTGTGCCTGAGAGCACCAGGAAGCGACGCGTTGAGGAGGTCATGCACGAGGTAACCCAGCTGTCAGCTCACCTTCTGTAGTCCTTTGTAAATAGTCTTTCGCTTCACACTTCATCAGATTTAGTTTATAGTGCAGGAGGCCATCGGATTACCATCATGACTAACAATATGGACATTATTTTAACTCTTTCACCCTATATTAAAAGATTCTAAGAAATGTGTCTACTAGTAAGAAAATAGATGGTAGATAGAGGCCAATGGTGGTAATAAAATTTATAGGACGCCAAATGTCGTAGCTAAAATTGATCCTAATTAATTTTCTATTATTATTTCACCGTGAAAAGTTGTTTTTGTTTGGGGTTCCCGAGTTTATTAAAATACACTTTATGGACGTGTCACCAGTGAGCAGTAGGACATATTTGGTAGGTTTAGGAGTGACTCTTCAGGTGTAGTTTAGTCGATGGCTCATCTGAAAAAGATTTTTTTATGAACAACACTAACAAAATAGTACGACATGGACTTTAGCGCTTTGAAATGTTGAAGTGGTTTTGATCACCTAGTAGCGACATAACAAGTTTGAACAAAGGATCAAACGTGTATTAGTCTAGTGGGGTGTTTGTCACCATAACTCTCGATTGATGATTATTCTTTCGGACTGTCCCTCATCCGAATCCCATTTCAAAGCTCTCGACTAACTCAAAGCTCCCTTCACATAGTCTCAGATCTATACTGGGGGATACTGTTACGGCCCATAATGGCGCACTAGTTACATTTTAACCGATAATCGCAGCACTCATGGAATATGAGAAATTCGCAATTTTCTTTAAACTTCAATTAATTTACGTCATGTCACTAAAGTGTAGCAAACCCTATTCAACAAAGGCTATTTAAATACATAGACTTCGACATTGACAAATTTCACTGTTGAATAGGTTGAGTTGCGAGTGTGACTATGGTGGTTAAGCTGGATATACAATAATAAACTCACAGTTGACCGTGATCCTCACGAAACATCAAAATTCAATTAATTTTTTTTAAATAGATGTAATAAGCTTAAAACGGCTTTCAAATTGGCTTTGCGACCGCTTTGTTAGATTTTCTCTATTCTCTAGGTCGTAATTCGACGACGGTGCACACGTAACAACTTTCATTGTCGCTATAGCAGCCTAGATAAAACTCAACTCACCCATCTACGAGGCTTCAACTTGCGCAAACTTTAACTGTGTGAAAAAATTTTCGAAAATCTCAATCGTTACTGCAGTGTTTACACCATAGGAGGTCGCCCATCCTATGTTATGGGGAGTAGCGCCCCCAGGGCGTTTGTGTAGGTTACCTTAGCCATTAGCTAGGCCTTCGGGACGGCTGTCTTTCGTGCCCACTTTGCTTCCTTCCCATCATTTACTCGTACTGATCTTTCTTCAATCTGTTCTTACTCTTCTTTCCCGACTTGCTGTTCCCATGCGCGTTGATCCTGTGTGGGAACACNCTCGTGCATGGGTTCCACGTGTCTATCGTCACACTATGTGTCCCTTGCTTCTTCCTCTGTTAGATCGCCGTTGCTGTGGAGACGGAGACTTAAACTACTCAATATAATAATAATAACACCGTAGGAGGTGGCAATGGGAACTTTCAAATTTCACTCCTAATTATGAGCAGTTCAAGTCCACAAAGATTGATAGTTTAAGAATTACTGCACGGTGTGCTAAGACGTCATGCTGAAATCACGGCCCCGACTACGCAGTCGGATTTGTTGAGTTGCCTTTATATCCTGTCTGGTATATCAGTCATGAGCCACTTTGGGTAGAGACTGAGGTCATCTCAAGGGTACTAGTTTTTTTTAGATCAACACATTACCGCGAGACTCTACCCAGTGCAGCAAAACCAGCGCTCGTAGCTGTGCGTTGGACAAATTACAACTAGTGAAACTAATTCATCCTGCTGGAACTATCTCAATCGTTATCACCGAAATTTACCTTTATTTTCTTGCATCCTGTCGCATCCCATCACCAGCTGAGCTTAACGAAGTGTGCGGACACCCTCATCGGAGTACCGGGACGAATCAAGGGCATCTCGGGGGGTGAGAAGAAGCGCCTCGCCTTCGCTTGTGAGGTACTGTCTTGAGCAATGGACAACTCTTCCAATTTGTTAGTTGTCCATTCTTTATTTGTTATAAGTTGCGGATAAAAACGTGTCATGCTAAGTTAGAAAGTAATCCATGAATGCCCAAAGCATAGACCATTTCTCGTAGGAATAGGCTAACTATTAAATAATGTTCAAAAGTTAGACAGTGTACGCTACGAGGTTATAAATACCAACTCCGTGGATGGTGGCCTCAGCATGCCAGGATAAATATGACGGCAATTGGTATATGCTGTGATGCATGATATGACATTCAGGGCTTGTATGTGTGCTGTGGCACACTTTATACATGATACTAACATGTTCGTACCTTTAGGGTGCTGAAGTTGAAGCTCTCACTTCTGGTGTCGCAGGATGGATTATAGGGTTAAGCTAGTTCGGTACCTTCGGTTTGCCTTTCTTTTGGTATGTTGAGTAGCGCCCCAGAGAGTTTTTTCTTGGGATACCAGAGACCTTTTGGACGTCTGTCATTCGTGTCTACTCTTCGTCTTTCTATTTTCACTCTCCTGCTGGTGATTATAATTATGTTCTGTTCTTTTCTGATTTGCTGTTTACATGCGGGTTGATCATGTGTGGGAACACCCTCGAGCATGTAATCTACATTTCTGTTGACATTATGTCCCTTCCTCGCTTGGATCACCTTTGCACAAGAGGTCTAAACTAGCTTACACAACAACGCTTATTAATAACTTGAAGATCTGTTTAGACGACACCGTTGTTGTAATTTTCTGTAATTTCCTTGCTACTTATTTTAAAAAATGTACACAAGGGTGTGTCGCGGCGACGGTTGTTGGAAAGAGAAGGAAGACTTGGATCAACTAGCAATCTCTTTATTAAATTGACTCGGTGTTGTTGTTGGAAAATTCATGAACGAGCACCACATGAGTCTGAATATGATGCGTATCGGAGAGACGAACTCTCAAATTAAGTAGCCTTGGCACCACGTGATGTCATACGCTCATTTTAGCTGCAATGCACACTGTGGTTTCGTCGGATCAGTCAGCTTTCGGAAGCAGACGCAGACGCTGTATAATTAACAACAACAACAGCTAGCTAAACTAACTGGTGTTTGAGAATATATGGGAAATGATGATAAGTATGCTTGCAGCTGATCACGGACCCAATGATATTGCTGTGCGACGAGCCCACGTCAGGACTGGACTCCTACATGGCTCAGAATGTGATGAAGTCTATGAAGAAACTCACCGCCCGAGGCAAGACCGTCATATCCACCATTCATCAGCCCAGTTCTGAAGTTTTTGCTCTCTTTGACAGACTTCTTATTCTTTCGGAAGGTCGTGTGGCCTTCTTGGGAGATGTGAAGGAGGCTCACGCCTTCTTCGAGAGGTAAAGAGTGACCTAACAAAATTGTGGTTGGAAATTCGATTGTTGCCAATTTAAATTACTATTCATTTATCACGTCTCTGCTCTCTTGAGTCTTCTTCAGTCCGCTGTTCCAGCGGTGCAGGAGCTGTACCGCTCGGCAGGGCAGTGTACTTTGTAGTGTTGTGTGCCTAATTTTCAGCGAGTTGAAAAAGTGTCAAGTAATGGTTTGTAAACATCGCCGTCGATCACTCCAGATATACTTCTGTCGTACGCACAATAGTTCGCCCAAGCACTGAACATGTTATAAATAGGTACAATGATTGATGTTGGCACCCAGTGTGCTGTCGCGTGATTTACTGTCCAGTGTATTATCATTCCTACTCTATAGATTGGGCAAGCCCTGTCCTCGTACGTTCAACCCCGGCGATCACTTCATCTATACCCTGGCCATCCGGGCTGGTATTGAGGACCAGTGTCGGGAGTACGTCCACCAGGTCTGCGACGACTTCAGGTGTGTGGAGTAACTGTCGCGCGATGAAAGAGAAAGACAGTACTTGCTGGGTATCTTACTCCACAGGATTGGAGGTATTCAGTACAAAGGGTGGTTGAAACTACTGCTAAAGTTCTGGAGGCTGGTCCCCTACTAGGAATAAAGGCTGTGTAACTTGGCTGGGGTGGGCGGTGTGTTTTGACCACGCACTGTCTAGCCCGAGCACCAAGTGAGTTGTAATCCTTCGGGGAGGTTGTGCGTTGAGACAACTAATTAGCAGACCTCGAACTCGAAAGAGATATTCTGGCACACCTTTCTCCGGGGTTACCTGAGGAGCTTAACTCAGGAGTTGTTGCATCTGGCGCTACTCCTGCTGTGGTTAATTTATAGGGTCAGATTGGTAGGTAGGTTTTCTGTTTCTTTACTATGCGTCTTAGTTTTCTGCCAGTAGTGGAGCACTGACCAACGGAAGACGCATTAGTTAAGTTGTATTTGAGACCTTCTGATAGAAAACTAAAGATAAAAATCACTTGTGGCGGGCAGCTCGAAAACAAGTAGATCACTTTCGAAGTGCTGCAGGTCCTTCTCTTTGCTGCTACTGCAACTACTATCGATATACCGGGTATTGCAGTAGAATCCGGCACTTGACACTTAACATTATTTGGCAAGTGTCTGATTCTGCTACAATACTTGGTGTACCGAGTGTTTCACAAAAAAGGTAACCCAAATTAAAAGGGCTAAAAATGACTTCAAGATTAATTGTCCAGACCCTTGTATGATTGAGTACCATAACCCAGAGGTTGGTTTGCGAAAACGTTGTTGGTGCACTTCGAATATAAAAAACAATGAAAAACACCTATCACACCTTCAGCATCATCATTTAGAAAACATTATACGAACATGGTAAACACTAAAGAAACATTTTTTATCACATAACCAAAGGCTGCTAATCTCCAACATCCTCTAAGCAGCAACCGATTCGACATGGCCACCTCCTCTATCCACACAAAGTCCACATCGATGGCGTATGTCACCAACTCCTTTTCCTGATGACATCGGGATTATTCCTGAGGATATCCACTTCTCTGCGAATGCAATATCGAAATTCTTCCAGGTTTTGTGGGGGAGTGGAGTGCGCCCCACAAGAAGTTATTGCAGGAGGTGAGGTCAGGTGACCTAGGGGGCCATTCAACGGGATGATCCCCAGCTACCACACGCTCATTGAAAAGTTCTTTCAGAAGATTTTGGACAGCCCATTTCTAGTTAGGTTTTACAGAACCCTATTGTGGCGGGCCCTTTTCCTGCCACAATATGTTTGGGCATCACGCACCCAAGGGCCCCGAGTGCCTTCCGCAGGGGATGTAGCATCTGGCCGCAGTTCCTGCTGAGAAGGTTAGTTTTGCTCAGGTAGGTAGGTTCTTGTTATATACGTGTTTCGCACATATACCTAACATTCCAATGTGTTAGCCTTAACATTCATATGTATGGATACATTCTTTGTATCACGAGTTCATGCCTAGCGGATGTAGCCTCCGCCGGCTTTCAGCTCACAGAACTTCTAGGATAAAGAACTTAAAAGGTTTTATGACACCGTGCAAAATGTGCTGGTGTACCAGCACTGCCTCTGAGTGACATGCGTATTTTCTCTATGACCTTCCGCCAAGTAGCCTGCTACTTATTATTGGATCATATCTTCTAAGTCTTGTATAATAAGATGTAACTAAAAAGAAGATCTTTGCGAGATTCCTTCACTATCCAACCTGTAGCCTGATAACTATACTCGGCCTTGAAGTTCACTCTCACAACCAAGTATAGTGACGAACTCAACACGAACTCCAATATGAACATCACCTCGCCAGAATTGCAATATATAACAGTTCTCTATATTTCTTTTCTGTCCAGCGAGGTGGGCCGCCGATCGAGGTGACCGACTCTTTCTGCGGGGCTCTTACCTCGCCCGTGCGGAGGGCCACAGAAGGGACCGTCCGCACGGGCGCTTCTTTCTTCTGTCTTCTTCTCTTGCCACCTGCGCACAACGTTGTGGTGCCGGCTGCAAGCCGAGTAAATCTTCTTAGATCGCTATTGATTGTCTAAGTTTCAGAAATAGCTGGACAATACCAATATAGTACTAATAATAATAAAATAGTGTATGCTCATGGTTCACCATTAATCTCTTCCATATATACTGTATTTTTTCTGCTTGCTAACCTTAAGCACGAGTACCTGCCTCTATTTTCTTCTTGTTTGTGAACTAGTTTAATCACTGTGAACAGTGAGGCTTGTACTAAGCATAAAAGTAATATAAACCCACCTATATGCCACATACTAAATAGAGGCAACCGCACGGAAGAGGCGAGTTGAAAGCTTACATCGACAAGTTACGTCAATAAAACCAGTTTATTACAGGGACAACGAGGGCATGAAGCTTCTGGAAGACGTGGAGCAGAGCATGCAGCCTCCCACAGGCGATGATCCACTGGCCAGTATGAAGATCTCCAAAGATCCCTACAGATCCTCGTTCGGTGACCAGTTCTTTGCTCTGTCCCGGCGATCTTTCTATGAGATTTCTCGGGACCCTCTTGTCACCATTATCAAAGTCGTAACAGCTGCTGTAAGTAGTCACTTTGATGGTAGAAAGGTCTACAATGTTCCCCCATGCCTGGGTTTTTCGTTTTCTAGACATCTCTCATGTTGTTTCCTGTTTCTCTTTTATTTAAAACATCATTCCAGTGGCTGGACTAGCCTGATATGCTTTTTAGTTATCATTATAACTAATTGGTGTTCTCATATAGATTCCTTAGCCTTGCTTGTAGGCTTCGGGTATCTTTCATGCAACCCTGTTTATTTCTTTCCATCTTCATGCTATGACCGATGATACGTATTTCGTTCTCTTCTTCCTCGAGTTTGTGTGTCAGTGCGAGTTGAACTAGTGTGGGAACTCTGTTGTGCATTGATTCCACGTTTCTATCAACATATCATTATCGATTATGTGCGTACTATGATGGTGTTAGCAGGCTATTATTGTGTGGTTCGGCTTATGGTGCATACCCGAACCGGAGTATATTGGGTTACCGTCTCGTAGACAGTATTGGTAGTAAATCGGTAGAGCTGGAAGGTATTATAGATACCTATTGGTGAGTATCTCGGTTCATGTGGATACGTCGAAGTATACTGATACTGGATCTGTACGATGTTGGTTAAGAAAAGAGCAAGTACTCTAATTCATATAATCATCGAGGCACAGATGAGACAATGGTTATGGTACAAAGGCGCAGTCGGTATAGGTTAAATACAATGTTGCAGAATAGTAACTGAACTTACTGAAATACTCTTGGAACGCATGCAAATGAATATACATCAATGCTGCCAAAAACTGTTTTTCTACACCTGGAATGATACATCCGGCGGAAAATATCTGTGGAGCCATCAGCCAACACCCACATTGATACGAAACAGTATCAGCAGCAGTGCCAACAAGGACAACATATGGGTGGTACACGATGACCTCATACCAAATTGACAAATTTGGGTTAACAGGGTTTGGTAAATATGCACTTCGCGAAATTATACAGAGTGGCTATATCCCCACCTGCATCCACTCCAACTCCCAACTTTCACCCACACCAACCCCACCTCAATCCACCCTACATCATGCACATTTATAACTTCCTATTCATACATATATACATACATATATGCATATACACTCACACACATATATATATACATCACACAACAATGCAACTATGTACAACAATAGAATGTACAAGACCCGACTAAAAAAAAGAAAGTACTCATACAGAAAAAGGGTGGGATAGTATTGAGAAAAATGAAAAGCTCATACTAATTGGGGGGGTGTGCTGTCTTGTTTTGACATAATTTCACGAATTGATAGGAATGTTACAAAGAGTGACCAAGTTTTTGCTATGATCTATTTATTTTTTTACGTTTGATTTTATGTTTGTCAGCAACATACCCCCAAAAATTATGCCCGGATCGTTGCAAAACTTGTAGGAATTGTTAAAAATGTTAAGACACCAATGACCAAAGTATGTTGATATTCGATTCGTTCGTTTGTGTTTGACTAATGTTTGTCTTAATGTATGTCGTGTACATCAGAACATAACTCAAAAAGTAAGGGTGGTCCTAAGAAAATTACCGAAACTTAGTAATGTTAAGAGCCACAAATAACCGAATTTAGATTAAGATAAAAAAGGAAATGCTTGTATGAGGACCAATATGAGTTTTCGCTAACACTTCATTGCTTAGCGAAAGTATGCGCTCTCTGAGTGCTCTAATATTTATTCGTATGGCGATATTTTCAGTTCTTCGCCCTGATATTTGGCACAATCTACTTCGACGCTGACCCGACCGATCCTGAGGGCCACGGCATTCAGGATATCACCGGCGCCCTCATGGTCTTCGTCACCAACAACACTTTCTCCAATATGTTCCCTGTCATTACTGTAAGTCTTGCTTTGTTGCTACGTGCACCATATTGTCTTCCAGTATTTGACGCAGCCACTGGAACTGAGCTCGCTTATGCTGCAAGTCATACTTCGTGCCTGGTCGGCCACTCTGTCTGTCTATAGTTGGTAATTTGAATAATGCCTATGGTTGGTAATTTGAATAATGCCTATGGTTGGTAATTTGAATAATGCCTATGGTTGGTAATTTGAATAATGCCTATGGTTAGTAATTTGAATAATGCCTATGGTTGGTAATTTGAATAATGCCTATGGTTAGTAATTTGAATAATGCCGCCATAGCTGTGCTTCGATGGACATAGAGCTCCTTCTGAGGAAATAATTAAGTGCTAATGTCACGTTACCAAACAAAGTAAAGTGTGTCGTTACAGCCAATGGTGGTTCACTACGTGCCTCACTTTCATAACATCGCCAACATGATAAGGCCGACTCGCTAACTGGCTCTGACGTCACACTAGGGAGTCTAGGGTTTGCTTTCGTCACATAGCGGGAATACAGTACGCACTCGTACGTACTGTGTTGAAGTTGCCTTAGTTACGCCTTTGGGTATACAGGCGATCCTGACTTTATACGGCACCTCTTTAGAGTAATTCCTAATTATAGCGGGGTTATTTAGTTCCAGAGTATCAAACTATTTCGCTGTGAATCCAGTTTGTAGCGTTAGTTTATATAATTCACCCTTCTATTTCCAGAATAAGTTTTCAGTGAATCGATACCTATGAGCTTAACAATTTACGATGTGCTGCAAGATAGGATATTGTTGGCAAATGAAGAAAGAATTTACAGTAGGCCTTATAGCATATATTTGTTGAATGCTAAATGTGTGGCAAAACAGGAACAAATTAAAAGTAAAACAAAATATCAACAACAACCTTCTGCATGCTTACCTTCAAAGCTTGTATAAGAAGGGTTTTAGCTACAAGCAGGCTTTCTAAAAATATAGCCCGCTTTAACGAACGTTATTTTTCATTTTTAGGAACACATTAAAAAAAAAAAAAAAACAGTCCGGACCGCGGCACAACGAGCATTGTAACTTCGCCACACTTGGCGCGCCTAGTCACTTCCGGAATTTTTATGTTGCCATCAGGCAGGCATGAGAATTGGCCATTTGATATAGTTACATATAATTTTATAATTAAAATTACTTTACTTCAAATGAGCTCTCAGATTCTAACCCTTTTGAGACAAATGCAATATATTTTCTTAGAATACCATTCCGTGACTTTTTCTATACGGCATGATGTACATGTACGACGGCATCACTTATGCCGGCTGTGCAAGACAGGGAAGATTGATCTCACGATTTCTGATAACATCTGTAAAATATCGCCCGTAACGCAATGAACGAAGAGACAGCAGAAATTAGCAATCAATGGCTTAAAGCGAGGGAGAGAAAGCAGCTGATATTACTGAAAAGTTCAAAATTGCAGAATGCAAACAAGGCTTATTAACAAAAATGAAGAACGTATAAAGTTGTGTACAAATAATATGCCAGCAGAGATGGCATACACTATCCAATGTGCATATATAAATTTGATTGGTACCCCAATAAACATTTTCTACAAATTAGCAATTTAGAAAATTGTCATGTAAGGTCAAACTAGTACCAACCTGACATTTTGAGCGGCATCCAACAACAGCGAGGGATTCAAACTACAGCGAATTCATCAGCGCTATAAAGTGAGGGTCGCCTGTACTCTGGGTCCCCTCAGGGGGCATAGGACATAGGGTTAGATTAGTTAGGTTTCCCCATCCTATGTTATGGTGAGTAGCGATCCCAGGGGGGCCTCTGTAAATTACTTTAACCTTGGTGGGCCTTCGGGAGATCTTTCTTTCGTGCCCGCTTTGCATCCTTCCACTTTCATATTCGTACTGATGCTGCTTTATTCTGCTTTGCCTCTGCTTTCTTGAATTATTATTCCAATCTCGTTAATCGTGCGGGGAAAATCCTCATCTATGGGTTCCACATTTCTATCGACGTACTGTTCAGGAAGTCCTCGATACAGACCAGGGTTCCGTGCACTAATGAGGCTGATCAGATCAAGTCCGGCCGACTATGAACAAGTGCCTGAGGCGTGTTGCAATCGGACTGCCGGTGTCACGTGTGCTACCCCTCATCCAATGTGATTCAGGCTAGGTACCACCGACGACAACCTCAACAGTTATAGAGCTCTAACTGGGTAAAACCATCTTTGTTTACAAACATTGCCTTTGCTTGTATGCATTGCGTCCAATTGATATTCGAAAGTGAAGAGAATATCCCATGCTGATGTATATTTGCTCTCATGCATGTTTTCACATTCTTATTCTAAAACAGCCAAATTAAGCTCACCAGCAGAGTTAGAAAGTGAGGTTTCTGCTTATTTCGCTGGGATTGCGTAGTATTTGTCCCGTATTATTGAGTGAAGCGGTGTTACACCTGAACTCGTCGCAACACGGTGTAGACTTTCACTACAACACTCATCAACCCATGCTTTCTAAGTACTAGGAAAATGAAAGAAAACGAGTTTTTGAAGGAATACCACAATATTTTTATTGATTTTCAAATTATTAAATCGAAAAAAAAATTAAATGATAAAATACCTTGCATATTATCACGGACAGTGTTCAATTATGTAAACTTAATACTCTGAATGAGATAAAGGGTACACGTGGACGTAGTACGCCTCTTGGAAGCTGGCACTAGTGCTGCTGGAAAATGGGTCAATGCAAGACCAAGCTAAATCAAGTAGCTACCGGGAACTGAATATTATGGGACTAAATCGAAACTGGTATAGAATCGTTCTGGCTTTGAACGAGGACTTCCTATATGTTCCTTCTTTCTTCCTCTGTGAGATCGCCTTGGTTGTGGAAGCAGACACGTAAACTACACAATGTAATTAATATCTTCTATCGACACGCTAGAAGACTCTTAATATAATAGCAATAAAATAATAGACATACCTACTATTTATCCCTTCTTTCTCCTCTGTTAGATCGCATTTTAGTGGAGATGGACTCTTAATCTGTTAAGTATAATAATCAAAAAGTAAAGAATATAACGGGAGAACCGATGAGTCAAAATAGTTGAAAGTCGGACCTCAGGCCTTCGTAGATTGGGTTCTTAATCGTAACCAAACGTATAAGCGGCGTTATATTCTTGACGTGAAGGAAACCATAGGAACAGTTATTGCTCAAACATACTGTACTTGACGGCAGCCATTTTACCGGGTTTTGTGTATGGGTGCAGCTCAAGTAGCTGGCCAGTCGGGAGCAGGAGATTGAATGAATTAAGTCGCAAAAATACGGTGATATACTTACCTCCGCCAAGGAGGTTATGGTTTCGTCGGGTTTGTCTGTCTGCCTGTCTCTTTGTCTTTGTTTGTTTGTCTCTCTGTCTGTCACCAAGATAACTCAAAAAGTTATGAACGCATTTTGACGAAATTCACAGGGATTGTTATGTATGTTAGGAGGAACAGATGATTAACTTTTGGGGAAAATCCGTCCATCCGTTTGTTTGTCTGCCTCATTTTTTTCAATGCCATATTGCTCAAAAAGTTATGGACGGATTTTTATGAAATTCACATGAGTTGTTAGGTGTATAACGAAGAGTGAATGACCAAATTTTGGCAGTGATCCGTTTGTTCATTCGTTCGTTTGTCACTGTTTTTAATTTATACATGTTAGCACAATAACTCAAAAAACAATGAATGGATCTTTAGGAAATTTATACGGGTTCTTAGTAATGTTAAAAGACATAAATGATAAAATTTATGTGCAGATCGGCTTCTTCGTTTGTATGTGTGACTCATGTTTGTTATAACGTCTATTAGCAATGTAGCTCATAAACTAATGAACAGATCTTCAAGAAAATTGCACAAGCTGTTATTACTATCAAAAGGTATAAATGATCAGATTCTGGAGTTGATAAAAAGAATATTATGGTTTCAGAGCGAATTTGAATTTTTGCTACCTTTGCCTCGCTGGGCGGAGGTATGCGCTCTCAGAGTACTCTAGTTAAATATGTTTAGTGACGAGCACTGTGAACTGGATGTGAAGCGCAAATAAGGCTGCACGTTATAGAAGATGTCAAATCAGGGCGCCATGCCGGCGTAGATATTGCCTCTGGTGCTGTGGAAGACTCCATCAGCCTCCCCTACAATTTTCTATTGATAATTATTCATCGCTCAATACGTTTTATAAATTCTTTGCTGTACCGCTAATATTCCTCATACGGTGTGCAGATCTTTGCCGCAGCTAAACCCCTCTTCCTGAGAGAGCACTGGAACGGTCTGTACCGCACTGATGCATATTTCCTCTCCCGCAATATGGTGGAGCTGCCCATCTACGTCTGTTTGCCTGTTATGTTCGTTGCCGTCAGCTATTACATGGTCGGGCTCAGGTACGGTCGATNTGTGTCTGTTCAAGCCACGGAAAAGTGGCCAGCTTTTGGAGTTGTTGTTCACAGTTGCAGAGACGGCCTGGACTTTACCACTGACAGTTGCTGCGCCTGTTGGCAAAGCGGCAACATTTTAGTAATTCTCTTGACACACAAGCACTTGTTTTTGCAAGAACACAAAGAAGTATTGGGTTCGTTTGAACACTGAACGTAAGGTAAAGACTATCGTATGAACCGGCCTTTAGCGAGCAGACTTCAACGCATGATCCCCACAACGACCAGCTTACTAAATAGGGATAGTTTCAAGCAATGCTGTTCGAACCAAAAGCAGAGGTATTATTTGGTCCCAACAGGGTTCAGCACTGCTAGCAAGTTATCCCTCCACGCAGTGTGGTACTACTACTGGCCTGACTCACAGGTTCGTTGCTTGTTGCCCGCGACCGCGTGTTTCAGATATATTGTTCGGCCTCGGCCCAGCAGGCTGTTACCCTGTCAGGAAGAAGAGAGCCTGAAGGTGTAACCTTGTACAGACTGGGTGGTTGTTACTAACCGTGCTCATTACCAATTAGGCTGTAATGATTTAGAGGTTGGGGTCCCTACCTAAATAGTCAAAGCCTGCCTAGTACACGCGCAAGTACACGCTCAGTGAATATCGCGGCACCCTTGTGCAACGTTACACGGCCTCTCCTCCTGGTAGGGTTCCCGCGTCCAAGACCTAGGCTGAGTTATACAAGGTGTTCTTCGTTTATGCAGATAAATTTCAACCATAGGTAGCAAAGCTCAAAATAACTCTATTTTCAGGAATGATAAAATGCCAAAACTCTTTAGTTTTCGAGTTATAATGACTTGAAGAAATTCAAAGCTTGAAGTAGGATACTTCGTGCCCGCCAATGTTAGTGCTAAATTTGATAGTTCAGCATGTTTCCGACCCCACCAAAGTAGCTTACATCCTTTATTACAATAAAAAATGCAAGTACTTCATGGCTTGAGAAAATATCTGCAGTTTCAAACTTAGCATTGAACGTGATCGCACTACTGTATGGCGGACACTACGTCGTCAGAGTTTGCATCCGTGTCGTTTCAAAAAAAAAAAAAAAAAATGCAAGGGTTGCTGCCACCAGATTTTGGACCTTCTGTACAATTTTCAGTGTGGTTCGTGCAGCAGCGATCAAGGGATCCCAAATTCTCCAAGCTAATTCTTTTCACAGATGAAGCGTATTTTATATTCGCGACGGGGTTTTTAACATTCACTATAATCATCATTGGGCTCAAGCTTAATAATCCTCATATCATTCTCCCAAATAAACATCGATTCAGTGTAAACGCATGGGAAGGAATGTGGTCGCAAAACGTGCTGAACGATCAAATTTAGAGCTAATTTTGGCGCACACGTCATTATCTTACTTAAAGCTTTAAATTTCTTTAAAGTCATTATAGCTAACTCGAAAATTAACAAATTTTGTGTATTTTGTCATTGTTGAAAATCGATTTATTTTGAATTCTTCTACCTATGGTTGAAATTTGTCCGATTAAAAAATAACACCTGCATATTTGAAGCATAAGCGGTGGCTGACGACAGGTAATGAACCTGCGAGCCAGTCACTGTAGTTGCACTTGTACCCTCCTACCTGGAGAGCTGAACGATGTTAGGCCCAAATAAATCCTCTGTTTTATTAAGTTATCTCCGTAATTTACACTGAATTTGGCGCTCTAAATGCTACAGGAAAGAAACTTCACTTTCGCGCGTAATTAAAAAAAAAAAAAAAATTGCTGTCAGTGGATCTGTGTAGTAGCTACCTAGCTGTTTAGTGCTACAATTGCTAGAGATATCGAAAAAGTTGGCCTCTTCGGCCTAACTCCGGTTTCCCACGATAGTCAAGTTAATGAGTTTCCTCGGCTCCGGGTCTTAATATTTTAGCTGTTGTTCACACAGCGCAAAGCTCTCTGAGTTCCAATTCCTTAGATATTTGAAGAGATGTCAGAAATTTTGCTAGTGACATTTTCACGCTTTCTGAGCAAACTGGCTTGACGGCTGGCATTTAAATTAATCTTTGGGAAGAATTAGTTATTTAGTAACTTCTTTGGCAAAAATTTCTTTTTTTTTTTTGTAATGTCTTTGACAAAAATTCCTGTTTTAGTGAGGTAAAAATGGATTATTTCTCCATGTGCAGCAGCAGTTGAGTACCAATTTCAGTGTGAATTATAAATACAGAAGTAACTATATCAAATTAATACTCTAATAAAGTCCTGTTAGCGTCCTATAAATGCTGCTCAATGAGAAAAAAAAATTCCATGTATAGTGTGTGGCCTACAAGATATTCAGTTATAGTATATGTGCCCCTAAGTTTTGCTCGGCATCATTTGTTGCTGTACCGAACCTTGCGTAACCTGTTCTTAATTAACCTAAGTTACCTACGTAACCTATGCTAACCTAACACATAATCTGAGCCTCTGCTATACCGGAAAAGAAAAGGCATTTCTCCTCCCTGCTGCTGAAATGTAACCACTGTATGGTTTCTCCTGTACCACAGGCCAGAGGCGGAGTACTTTTTCTCCCACATGTACGTGCAAATTCTGGTGGCCAACGTCGCCGTGTCATATGGTGAGTTTTGCAAGGGCAACTCGTGAGTCGTGACTAAGGTGAAGTGGGCTGACCGTTGCAAACGTTAGTTCTAGTGACTAGGGTGGAGCGAAAAAACAAACTTTCGAAATATTTTTTCTAAAGGGTCATTTTGTTGCTATTTTGTGTAGGATTGATTATGTTAAAAGGTTTTTACAAAAATTTAGCATCTTGAGTTGCCTCAAGACTGTTGAAAATTCTAAATTTTACATATTTTCATTAATATTTTGGAATTAAAGTGCTGGATGGTCAAAACATTCATTTATACATTCTTAAAGTTGATTACATAATTATAAGCAACTACACTAAACTAAAGAACGTGCTATAAGCTGTATCACAGTCATTAAAAATCAATGAAATTTGTTAAAAAATATAATAAAATGTTATTAGCATGATACACATGAAGATGCTTGAATAGACCTTCCAGAGTTGAGTATGTTGTGAGCATTGTTTTATTACAATAATTTTGTTGTTGGATGTAGCTTCACAGTTTGTAATTATGATTTATAGATACGTAATTGTACTGTATATTGGAAATTTTTACTAAATTTAATATTGTGGAGCACTTCAAAATATTCATCTACACTTCTGAAATTTTAATATGCGTGTTTTGAGGCACTGTGGCTACTTAATTTCACTATTGGAAGTCATATTTAAAAAAAAAAAAGTGAAAAACCCCTTATTTTCGCTCCACCCATACACTAGTGACCGTACTGCTTATTTCCATACTAGCTTTTTTCTCCCGTTGCTGCTCTGTCCAGCAACAACGCTTCAGCCTTAAAGACATTCCTTGTATATATTACTAGGTGTGCGTCAATTATCTCCCGCACACATGCGCATTTCAATATATATATATATATTACATGTTTTTGTAATTTTATACTCAAAAACTTTCAAGAACTCTGATATAGTTTGGAAGCAGTACATATGTGCAGCCATTCAGCCAGGTTTTAGCATTGTTGGAAATTTAGCTTCGTAGCTGAAACTTTTCGTTCCGTCTTCCTGTTGAACCTCTCCTGACCTCCCAGGAGTATTAATATATACCTATATGGATCTTTGTGTACCCGGCTATCAAAAATGACATCGAAGAATTCTTGATATTCCTCTATTGCCACACTTTCGTTAACACAATTACCTACTGAGTAGCGACACCGTTCTGTTCATTGCTGACATGGAGAAAAATTAATTGCTTTTTGCCATTGCTGACATGGAGAAAAATTAATTCCTTTTTGCAGGCACTCAATCATCATTCAAAAATTAATTTAGAATGTGTATCATGGATACACCAGGATATCACATAGGTCAAAATTTCTCCAAGCAGTAAAAAGCTGTTTCGTCGACGAATAAAATCAAATTAGAATACGAGTGAGTAATAGGTGATGCAACGAAAATATCTTTGAGAAGAAACTAAGACTCAGGATACATGAGAGTGTTACGGGAAGCTCCATATATCTTCCATTTTTCGATTTCAACAAGAAAGACGTGCATTCAAACATGAGGCAATCATATACTCGTACTATATTCTACAACTTGGACTATTTATATATTTGTTGCCCTGTTGTGTAAATCAGAGCTTGATAGGATGGCCGCAGTCTCCAACCTGACCTAAATTTCACCGGTTTTCTTCAAGCGCTGCAAAAAAATGGACTGATAAATAGACAAATACAAATCAGTCTTTACTACCTCCGCCAAGATCTTTGTCGAGTTCATTTGTCTGTCTGTCTTTGTGTCACCAAGATAACTCAAAAAATACGGTATGCACTCATTTTTACGAAATTCACAGGGATTGTTCGATATATTAGGAGAAACAGATGATTAACTTTTTGGTGAAGTTCCGTTCAACCGTTTGTTGTTTGTCTGTATTTTTTTATACCATAACTCAAAACGTTATGAACGGATTTTCATGAAATTCATGCACGCGAAGCGGGATCATGCCAATCCACTGTTAAACTAGAGCACTCTGAGAGCCCATACCTCCGCCAAGCGAGGCAACGGTAGCGAAAAATTCAAATTGGCTCTGAAACTATAATTTTCTTTGTGTAAACTCCAAAATCTAATCATTTGTGTCTTTTGATAGTAATAACAGCTTGTGCAATTTTTTTGAAGATCCGTTCATAACTCTTTGAGTTATACGAGTTATACTGCTAACAAACATTATGACAAACATAAGTCAAACATACAAACGAACAGACCGACCTGCGCCAAAATCTAATCATTTAGGCCCTATGTCTTTCAACATTACTAACAACTCCTATAAATTTCATAAAGATCCAGTTTTTATTTTTCGAGTTATTGTGCTAACAAGCCTAAAATTAAAAACAGTGACAAACGAACAAACAAACGGATCATTGCCAAAATTTAGTCTTATACCGTACTTTTTGTTATATACCTAACAACTCGTGTTAATTTCATCAAAATCCATCCATAACTTTTTGAGTTAGAAAAATGAGGCAGACAAACAAACAAACGGATGGATATATCTTCACCAAAAGTTAATCATCTATTCCTCCTAACATACCTAACAATCCCTGTAAATTTTATTCAAATCGGTTCATAACTTTTTGAGTTATCTTGGTGTCACAGACAAAAAGGACAGACAGACAAACACGACGAAAACATAACCTCCTTGGCGGAGGTAATAAGCTCCATTGGCCACGAATAAGCACGAAACCAAAATCATATGAAGCCCACTAAGTTTTTTGTTCAGTACATGGTGCTCTTGAAAATGCTAAGGTTCTGCAGTTAACCCCCAATTTCGTCGGCGACGGCGTCTCCAAGTGTGACACTCCCGCACCAGGATTAGTAAACAAGTCCATCCTATTTCTGGAATTCATCTTTGAAATGATCTTCTTAATCCGATATTTCATCCCAATAATTGTGTTAGAATTTGACAGGCAAATGCCGCTGATACCCTTGGTAGAGATTTTAGCTAATCTGTATCTTCTGAAATGCTCGTGTAACTTTATTCCACAATTGAAATTCTACAAATGTTTCGCTTACGTCTCAGCAGTTCTTGCCCTTACTTTAATTAGCAACGCACACCCAGTAAATGGGCATTCAGATGAGAAGAGGCTAACTTGAGTACAGGAAAAGACGCTTTGCGCTGTAGGAGATGTTGGCTGTGCGTAGATCCAAGACGATCTTTACTTTTTGTAGTATGGTGCCGAACTGAGGAACACCGGCTTCAGGCCGCCTTATATAGAGTCGCACCTCCCAGAGGAGTGGAGGAGGAATGATGATGTCACACAACCGAAAAGAAACTAAAAATACGGCACAGTACCGGAAAGTACCGAACAGAAGAGAACTACAGAGAACATTGTGAGGAAAGCACTGAGTGCTCACATCCATTTTTTTCTCAACGTTTCGTCTCGGGCAAATGAAACAAAGGAATGTTAGACTATCATGAAAGATCCAAGAAAGGCTACCCGGAGGCAAACATAATTTTGAAATGACCTACAGAAAAAATCTAAATATTTTAACAAAGAAATATGACGCACTTTCTAACCAAACATGTCCTCAAGAAGGGTCGCCCCCAAAGCTAAATGAATATCGTATATATTATACTGTATATTCACTACCTCAAAAATATGGGTCCATAGCCCCACTGGAGTAATTTATCCCTGTGTTGAGAAAATTCTGTCCCTGCAGAGAAACTGCACAGTGGGTTAACTTGCTGCAAGAAGAGCCTGATGTGCAGTATTCGCAAATAAATTTCGTTGCTCTCACACTGGATACTTTGCTCAGGTTACATGGTGTCGTGCTTGGCCAAAGACTACAACACGGCGGTGGTACTCTCTACTCCACTGCTGCTGCCCATGTTCCTGTTCAGCGGCTTCTACATCCAATCAGAGTGAGTACAGAGTTCAATGCACTAAAGTGACTTTTGCTTCGGAAATTTTTGAGCAGGCAGCCGATGTGCATAGAAGACCGTATCGGATATTACCGGCTGTTTGCCTATGCTTTTCGCTTGTGATATTTCATGTTTGTTTCTTCAGTAACATTTTTGACTCGAGAAAGCTGTGAGGCGGGCATATGATCTTAGCGCCTCTACTAATTAACGTCAACGACCGTCTACTACTTACCGTCAACTACCATTTACTGCCGTTAACTGCAGTATTAAAAGAATAGAGCTTTAATAGATTCTGAAAGCCATTTACAATCTTAGAAACAATGCAAAAAGAGACAACGGTAAAAACTTGAAGTACGACACAAAAAAAGTACACTTCTTTTGCACTGTAAAACACTTGAAAACTCTTTTCTTCAGATATGAAGTGTTAATTTTTTTACTGTTGTCTGAGACGAAAATCAAAGGATGTCGAACGGCGATGAGGAGTATGGTAAGGGATTGACTTCAATAGGATACCGTAATAGTGGAAAGCATATACTGTATCAATGACGATGGGATATATACTACTATAATAAGATCTTATAAATTATCTTTAAGTAGCTATTAAATTAGGCATTCTAGAAAATCTCAATCTTATAAACACTTCGTATCGATGCGAAGAAAAAGCGTTTTCAAAAGTTTTACAGTGCAGCAAAAGTGTATTTTTTCGTATCTCTAAGCTTATACAGTTGTCTCAAGTTGTATTATTCTAAGATTGTACTTCTAAAAGGGCTCAGAATCTATTAAAGCTCTATATTTTTTATATTGTTGTTGACGGCAGTAGATGGTACTCAGGGTAGTTGACGGTAATTAGCAGTGTCCGATCGTAGTGATACAATCGTTGCCCGCGTTTTGAGCTTGCACGTTTCAACTGTGGCGCTTTCCAAGCAAGCTTTAGACATTAACGTCTGAAAAGCAAGATGCAGGAAGTCTTTTGAAAATACACCCACATAAGAATTAGCTGCCCATTATTCTTTTAGCCCCGCCCATCGTATGTTACGGGGAGCAGCGACCCCAGGGAGACCTTGTAGGTTACCTTAGCCATAGCTAGGCCTTTGGGACGTCTTTCCTCCTCTCTCACTGTTCTTCCTTTCTGATTCATTCTCCTTCTAACGATTTTTACTATGTTCCTCCTCTTCTTTCCCCACTTGCAGTGCCCACGCGTAACGACCCTGTGTTGTTCCCGGGAACACCCTTATATGTACTTGGGTTCCTCGTTTTATTTCGTCATACAATGTGTCTCTTCCTTTTCCTCTCTTAAGGTAACAGGCTTAAGGCTGTACGATAATAATTGCTTGGACACTGAAGTTTGAGCTACGTTTTATGACTGTACCTACGTTTCTTTTTCACTGGATGGGCGCTGCACGGTGCATCCACATCCGAAATAATATTTTACCTCCTCCAAGGAGGTTATGTTATCGTCGAGTTGGGCTCTCTGACTGTTTGTTTTTATATTTATTTGTCTGTCACCAATACAACTCAGAAAGTTATGGACATATCTTTACGACATTTACGGGGATACAGGGATTGTTAGGCGTGGTAAGAGTTAAGGGCCCCACACATGCTCAGGCGGCCTGTCCGGCCGCCTGAGCATAACAGGACTGTTCAAGCCAAACTGAACGTGTGTGGGGCGTTCAGGCGGCCGGCCTGCACATGTCGCCTGAAGTCGGCCTGAGCCATGAAGTTATTAAGGTCCTTCATACCTTCATGGCCTGAGAGAACCTGGCGCAGTCGGATATTTTCCATCCGACCAACATCCGGTCAGGTCGGTTTGAGTGTGTGTGGGGACATGAGGTGGCCTTCTGGCTGGCACGTGTCAGTGTGGATCGCAGTTCATTTACAGAAGATAGTTTTGTCAGATTTGAATGTTTCCAACATGCCCTTGAAATGTTCAGAATTTTCAGGTCACCATAGCGTCACACCATTGTTGCAGCGAGGAATCTTTGGTAGTTCCACAATGGCGTGACGCAATTGTGACGTCACAATTCTGAAAGTTTCAAGGGTTTGGTGCAAACACTTAAATCTGACCTAACTTCAATAGTAAGTGAACTGTGGTGTGGATCTGGACAGCACAGCGTCAACATGTCTGCCACACACAACACCAGCTGCTCTTTCGACGAAGAGCGTCAAGTTTTGACTGACTTTATAGAACTTTATGAAGACAATTCCTGCCTGTTGAAAGTAAAGTCAAATGAATATAACGATACAGAAAGAAAAATGCAGCCTATGACATGCTTGTTGAGAAATTGAAAGAGAAGGACAGCGATGCAACTAGAGAGCCAGTCACGAAAAAAAAAAAAAATTAGCAGCATGAGGAGCTCCTTTAGGAAAGAGTACCAGAGAGTTTTGTCTTCTACAAAGTCCAGTAAAATATCCACATATCATCATAAAACAAACTTTTCTTAATCTCCCTTTTATGAAGTAGCTACTATGATTTTTATTTCACTTATCAGTTTACTTTCAAGCCTTTTCTGTTAATTTGTATTATGACGCAAGTAAATCTAATTTGTCTCTATCTAAGGGAGAAGCCATGATGTTCTGCTGTTCACTCCACGGTGTCTCAGAGAGGCGTCGCACTGAGATTAGGTTTGAGGCGGACTGAATAGTGTGTGTGGGGGGGGGGGACACAGGCGGCCTGTCCGGCCGCCTGAGCGTGTATGGGGCCCTTTACAGATGATTAACTTTTGGTGAAGATCCGTTCATCCGTTTGTTTGTTTGTTTGTTCGCCTCTTATTTTCTTAGTACAATAACTTAAGAAGTTAAGGACAGATTTTTATGAAATTTGCATGAGTGTTTAGGTATATCACGAAGAGTAAATGACAAAATTTTTGTGGTGATATTTGTTCGTTCGTTTGTTTCTGTATTTGATTTATTGTTTGTTAAAAAATAACTCAAGAAGTTATAAACAGATCTTTATAAATTTTCAGGCATTGTTAGACATGTTAATAAACATGAATGATTATATTTTGGTGATGATCGATTGGTTTGTTGTGCTTTGACTAGTGTTTGCCAGAATGTGTGTCAGCAACATAACTTGAGAAGTTATCGATGGATCTTCAATGGATTCAGTGGACCTTCAAGCTGTTATTGCTATCAAAAGCACAAATGACCAAATTCTGGTGCTGATAAAATGAAAATCATAGTTTCAGAACCAATTTGAACTTATCGTTACCGTTGCCTAGCTTCGCGTAGGTATCCGCTCTCAGAATGCTCTATTTCTGTTTGCTTCCGTCTCATTTTCTATGATTCTTGGTGCCCACTGAAAATACTTGACAGTTGTCAAAATGTTGTTCAACGTGCTCGACAAGACTCGGTGGCATCTACAGGCTCAGTTGCCAGCATCTTGCGTACAAAAGTTCAATTGAATTTGTAGCCATTGGTAGTGACTTGTAGTCTTGCCACTCAAATCTGTACATTGCAAGAGAACCACTATCTATTAATCTCACGTTCGAACCCACTTTGTTTCCTTTTGTCTTCATGCTGCTACAGATGATGCTTTGTTCCTCTTCTTTCCAGCCTTGCTGGTCCATGCGTTGACTCATTCATGGGTTCCATGTTTCTCTTGACATTCGTTATGTCCATTACTCTTCCTCTCTTTGGATCATAATGTACTCTGTAAGTAAGGAGGCTTAAACTAGAAGAATATTAGGTACTACTACCACTGTTTCTGTGACCGTGAAACGTTATTCATTGGCCCCTGTGCGCCCCACTCGTGAGACATGTCGCTGCTTGCTACTGGTGCTCTCGCTCACCAAGGGATGCCTGAGCTACGGAAATGAAGATACAGGTCGTAACTGTGAGATTAAATGCTGCCTGGGCTCTACCTGCTTGTATCTACCTCGTTAAATCTGCGCCTTGAACTGGTTCCGCTAATTGCTCTGGTTCCATTATGAATTTCATTGTCTGAGCAAAACCGCAGATGCTTACATAAGTTCTATTTCATTTCTAGCACCATCCCTGTATACCTGAAATGGATCAGCTACTTGTCCTGGTTCAAATATGGATTTGAATGTGTGAACATCATCGAGTGGAATGACCTTCCCTTAGCCCCAGCCAACGCCACGTATCCCTGGAACACGATCACTGGAGACGTTGTCCTCGAAAGACTCAGCATTGAACCGGTGAGTAAAAGTCTATCTACACTCTCAGACATTAATGCTGCATCTTCACTTTCATTTTTTCTTTGTACACTGTTATCTCTACATAGTATCTCATCCCTATTTATGCTGAGCACGGTATACATGATGCAACTTTTTCATGTAGCACGGCTGTACTCCTTGCGATTTTTCCTTCGTCAGGAGTTTGCTTTTGATTTCAAATATGATTTCGTGTTTTAACCATTTGAAGTTTATCTCCATTTTTTTAAAGCATTAGAAATTCATACGTACATACGCCACGCCAGTGTGACATATTGGGAAAATTTTTCCGCTCGTAGAAAGTGGTGAGGGGAAAATAGCATGTTGTACGATTGCTATTGCACTTGTAAACGGGTTGAAGTACTCGTTAGGATTTAGTTCATTACAATTAGAGCCCGGATTTAAGCAGTTTCCGGCGTTTGTGCAATAACTGTAATAAGAACAATAAGTGCAATGAGTGCCACAAATGCAATAGGCAAATTAAGCCGTGTACACATGTCTCTCATTGTAACGCGTTCACTCAACCTGATGGCAGCGGTGCGTTGATTTGAGAGAAGTAGCTGCAGCAAACGCGGTAAACTGAAGAATGAAGCATGTCTCTTCTTTTGAACGCACTATACGCCATTCAAGTTCAGTAAACAGAACTTATAATGCTAAATATATCCTCTGCAGCTTTCAAAAATCATGGACAAGTCGACAAAATTTTTTTTTTATCCTCACTTTAATGATCAGAAACACTGTATATACAGACTCCCGAATAAGAGAAGGAAACTAGAAAACTTGAAAATGTTCTAAGAACACGGACGCCATCTATGATCTGGAAGTCCAACTGATTGTTCGATGCTGAGTTCTCTTCTGTCGGTTTATCAGGCTATAAATATTTTTAAGATTGGCTTTTCCTATCAAAATCAGTCTATAAGATTATGGGATACGAATGTGACTTCAAACCGACGCGAAATATAAGCGTAAATGTAAAGAAACGATATTATAACTGAATGCGTAGCGTCATTCATATGAATGAAGGACACTGCTACGTGTGGACTGAGGAAAAAAAAAGTTGACTCACAACTCGAATTCATTTTCGTGATTGTACGCGTTACTATGAGGGACGTGTGAACTCATGGCACTTATTATCACTGCCACGTGTCACAAGACTTCAAACGCCATGACAATTTGTTCACATATCAATTGCTTTTCCATGTATTTGTTGGGGTAAAAATATAATTGAGTTTGAAAATCCGACTATTAAATTTTTATAACCTTTTTCATTTGGGGGATACATCATGGGAACAGGTAGAGAGAGATATTCGGACGAGTCATTCTTTCCATTGGGAAGAATTGTCGATTAGCATAAGCGCAATGTATACTGACAATTGGTATTTGGAACTGATAAAGGTGTTCGTTGATCCACTGACATGCTATTCCCGTTTCCTATCCTACTTTTTTGTCCTTCAAGTTTTTTTTTTTTTTTTTTTTGTCCTTCAAGTTTTTNTTTTTTTTTTTTTTTTTTTTGTCCTTCAAGTTTTTTTTTTTTTTGTCCTTCCAAGTTTTTTTTTTGTCCTTTCAAGATTTTTTTTTTTTTTGCTGTATTTGCCTTTTCCTTCTTTTCTATTTCTTCCACTCTTGGTGCTAGGTACAATAAATGCAAACTTTACGTGCAATAAGAGCAAATTTTAAGTGCAATAAGAGCAAATTTAAGGTCAATAATAGCAATTTGTAGGTGCAATAAGAGCAATTTTTAGGAGCTACAGCTGCAATATTTTCAGCGCAATAAATCCGGGCTCTAATTATAATCCATGTCTATTCGAACAAATTGGTTGGTGCTTATACTGTTACTAAGGACCATTCCCTGCCACTCCACATGACATCATTCTTTTTTTTTACTGCTACAAATAATCGTTACTGGATTCTTTCTCTTCTTTCAAGAAATACTGTTTCTTCCGCGTTCTTCGTTCTTTATTGGGTTCCTCGTCTTCTTGACCTACAACATGACACATCCCTTTTCTTTTCTCCAAGCACATTATTGTGTATTGGAAGGCTTAAAGTGACGCAAAACCTATTTTTGTCGGTACCCAACGTCACGCATGACTCATAGCATTTACCAAGTATTAATTTATCCTCGCTTTGTTTCATTCCAGTTTCGTATTCTTGCTGATGCTTTGTTCTGTGATCTAGTTTTTTGCTGACTTGCTGTTCTGATCCCATGCTCGTTTATCTTGTGTAGGAACCCTTCGTGTACGGGATCCACGTTTCTCTTGGCATATAGTATATGTTTCTTCTTTTTTCTCTCTTTAGAACTAATCTGCGCTGGTAAAAGGGGGGTTTAAACTTTCCTATATAATAAGTAATAATTTCTTTCGGCTGAACCAAAATACGCCTACTCCTTTCTCTCTTATATCCCATGGGATACATTTTGTTTAAAGATTTATAACTTTCAATTGTGAAACAATGGTTGCATTTTGAAGCGTACTTTTGTCCAAAAAATTGCGGAGTGTGTGCTGTTGGTGTAGCTAATGCAACTGAAAGTATCCAGGGAATAAAGAAACGCTGCTGAATTTAACAAGCAGTATTCGCCTTGAGTAGTTCTGGACAGGTGCTTCTTCACAAACGCGTTTGTAGTCTTGTAAGCGAAGGCGATTGCGCCAACCGAAATACTGTCGCACATAAGATGTTGGTATCTCTTGTGCCGAGTTTTACAGCAAATTTCGAGTAGTAATGCTCTGACTGTTGTATATCAACATAATATTTGCGGTATAGGCGAGTTGCCTAGGTTTTTTCTTTAATTTTATCTTATAGCGAGCTCGTTTCAGGTAATGGATTATACTAGTATTAAAAACTGACTACATTCACTTAGTAGATAATTATTAGATGTATAAATTTTTCAGTCTATCTGCATACGTAAAGAAACTGTTAAATTAGCGGGGCTAGCGCAATATCCATGTGCTTCGTCGTGCCGGCTGCCCTGGAGGGGCATACCTAGCGATAATAGCGAACTGGATTCCGATTAGAGTGGCGACTCTAAGACTCCTGAAGTCGCGCCTCCAGGACACACCATAGGCTACTTTAGCATTCTAGGCCTTCGGAGCATCTTTCTTGCAGTGTCCTGCTAGCTTTTTCCTAATTAGTTTGCTGTTTTTCTTTGTTATGTTTTTGCTTTTTTCTGGCCTTCTGTTTCCATGCAACTTCTTCAAATGTCAATAATATCAACTATTCGTCAATATTCTGCATGCTTTGAGATATTTTTAAGATGTCTTCGATGAACACCGCAAACTTGAATCATGCAAAGCCCAATAGCCTTGCTTTGGCCAACACTTCAGACAGGAACGTTAAGTGTGCCAGTTATAATTAAATCTGAGGCGTTAATCTTTATCGAATTGAGTTCCGCGGACAGGCCTAAAACTCGCACCTGTTCTGTAAAATGGCAGTTTTGGCCGCGTCAAACCCAACGGAGTTACTGTAAACTCCTTCAGCACGATTCGCAGTATTGGAAAACCAACGTTCAGGTTTGAAGTTCTGGATAAGGCAAGCCTAGTGGACATTGCTTAATTCGATTTTCTAATGACAATCGATGACACCGTTAGTCGTTAATTGTATTACCTTCTAACAGGAAAATTTCTACATCAACGTCGGGGCCATGTGTGCTCTGCTTGTCGGCTTCCGCGTGCTGGCGTTCCTCCTGCTCCTCCGCAATACCTACAGCAAAAATTAATCTTATTTTTATATATTATATCTGTGAACACAGGTGCCTTTTATTGTATATAAATATTTAACTGGCGGAATTATTTGCGATTTTTTTCACTTTTGCCGCGGATTTTTGAACTTGCCGTTTGGAGCTGCAGGAAGTAAATGTTTTTCCTGAGTAGCGGCGCCTACGTGACCGTAAACTTGACGGTTTGCCCTTTAACTGAGCTAATGTGTTTTTTATATTGACGTCTTAGGCTAATATTTTGTTCTGCTTGCTGTCCCTAATAAGTTCTGTTGACACTTGCGTAACTAATTCGTATAACTAAAAATTAGAGTCCTTGGGGAAACCTACATCCCGCACAATAGCACAAAATCAAAGACAAAAATGTGTCAGGTAGTTACTCCGAACCGACACTGCCCGTGGGATGCGAACTCACACAGAAAAAAAGTCATTCATGTATTATTATTGTTACTAGGGTACTATTCCGCAAAAAATGAAGGTAAAGAATTTATATCTGCACCTTTTTGGTGTCCATAATTATTATGATCCTGCCGCATGGAAGGTGCATGGCACTCATTACAGTAGTAGTCCGAAATGCTTTTCAAAATATAAAGGCAAATACAGTTTCGGCGAGAATAGGGAGGGGGGCTTGGGAGGGTTGAGCCTCCTTAATGATGAGCCGAGCCCCCGCTCAGGCCCCGATATTGCTACCATGTAACCAACATATATGCATCTCAAAGCAACGAAACCCCTTCCACATTTTGCTCTAGCTCCCTCCCCTCCCCTCCCCCTTCAGCTCCCCCAGTGCAAGTTTCCTGGAACCGCCAGTAGACGAGTGCTACGTTTTCACTTCGCTAAACGCTTTATTTTTCACAGCGCTACCAACTAACTTGACAATGTAACAAGTTCTTCTTGCAATAATTTTGGAAATATAGTTAATAAAACTGTGATTAATGTATATCTCCTGTCTCAGCCATGAGATTCTTAGAGATCTAATTGCCCAACTGAACCCGGACACTGCTAATCTTGGTTTAAAGAGTTTGAGGAGCTCTGAAGGGGAAGAAAATGAAATAGTATTGAATGGAGAGAGCCGCTCAGAGGGCATAGGATGGGCCATAGGGTTAGGTTAGTTTTTAGGCTCGTCCATCCTATGCTATGGGGCCAGGCAACTCCAGGAGGCCCGTGTAGGTTACCTCAGCCATTAGGTAGGCCTTCGGGACGTCTGTCTTTCGTACCAACTTTGCTTCCTTCCCGATTTCATACTCCTACTTGCTCATGCTTTATTCTGTTCTTCCTCTTCTTTCCCGACTTGCCGTTCCCATGCGCGTTGATCCTGTGTGGGAACACCTTCGTGCATGGGTTCCCCTTTTCTATCGGCATAATATAGTCCCTTGTTCTTTCCTCTGTGATATCGTTCTACTCGGAAACGGAGGCTTAAACTTCCTGGCTATAACTAACTTTTGAATAGAGAGACTCCTGGAAACGTGTGTCGTCTACCCTCATCGATTCAAGTACCAATCAAACGGTACTAGCTACCTGTGTACTTCGCAGTTGATAGTTACTTCGTGTCGTCCGGACCGTGGATTCTACTCGGTGCTCGTTTTATTAGCATTGACGATGGTTAATTCTAGGATCGAATTCCGGCTGTGCAATCCCCATGCAGGCATGGAGGCACGACATATTTATAAATAAATATCTATATAATATCTATTGGTCCATATTATGATGTTTTAATGACAATGAGACAATGTTGTCCCAGCAGACATTGCTGGAAAATATTGATTTACAGGTTTTCTCTTATTTTAGGAAAAAGGGGAAAATAAATTTTGGCAACCAATAAGATCCTCTAGTCTGTGTGTCATCGACTGACACTGCGAAGTCAAGTTAAACTTGATTTCTTAGGCATGACTTGTCCTGAAGCATAGACAGGAGCCTTTGTTTCCTCCTCTCTGCTGAGACAAAATCCAAGCGTTGACCGTGAAACGATCACCTTTAAAAATAACAAAAACTCAATCTTCCTTTGTAAATAGGCCTTTTCAGCCTTATCAAGCGTAGTTGGGCAGCGTCTAACATGTGCAACGCGATTCAAAATAGCGAAACAGTTCTTAAGTTCCGGATTAGTCATGCCTATTGAAACCAGTTCAACTCAATTTTTACCGGGCAAATCGATGATACTAGTTTGTTACAGCAAGTACGAAAAAGTTCCGCTCGGTGTCGTAAAGTAATTAAAATATCCTTTGGAGAAAAACCTCAACACACATTGAATAATTGTTTAATTTCGTTTGCTGTTAACACAATTTGCTTATTTTTGCTAAAAAGTCATTTTTAATTTGATTCCTTAAAATTTTTTAATATCAAGAAACTTGATCGTGCTGCCTAGGACGTTTCTTCCACAGCGTTTAATAATGACAGAACCAAGCGGACTCTCCATCTCTTGCCCGTAACCGCAATGACGTCATGCCACCAATTACAGAGTACAGTGAAATTTCTTAAAGCTAGAGAGAAATACTGTCTGTTTCGTGGTGACAAGTTCCACTGCTACAGTATATACCGGTTTGCCATTTATGCGTGAAACTATTGCTTTAGCTAAAACCATAGCTAATTTTAAAGTTGCAATCTAGTATGCCTACATTGCCAATAAGTTTTGTACATCGTTCTGCTAATCAATCCATGCGATGTCTGGTATTGCCACTATTCTATACGGATGGCTGGCGCTCTCGACTGTCTATGTTCCTCAGTTTTCCCCGTTTCGAGAAGTCTCCATTTCAGGAACTTTCTCATTTTCGGGAAGTTTCCGTTTGAGGCGTTCTACTGTATTTGTTCGAAGAAAAAAAGTGAAAAACAACTCATTCGTGAACTCGTTCTGAGGTCTACGGATTTTTTCTTATTACCTCCGGTAAGGAGGTTTGTTTTCGTCAGGTTTGTCTGTCTATCTTTCTGTCTGTCTGTCATCAAGATAACTCATAAAGTTATGGACCGTTTTTGACGAAATTTACAGGGATTGTTAGGTATGTTAAGAGGAACAGATGATCAACTTTTGGTAAAGATCCGTCCATCCGTTTGTTTGTTTGGCTGCCTCAATTTTTCTCAACGCTGTAGCTCAAAAAGTTACGGACGGATTTTTACGAAATTTACATGAGTTGTGAGGTATATTATGAAGAATAAATGACCGAACTGTTGTAGCGATCCCTTTGTTTGATTATTCGTTCGTTTGTCACTGTTTTTAGTTATATGCTTGTTATCACAATAACTCAAAAATTAATTAATGGATCTTTATGAAATTTATAGGAGTTGTTAGTAATGTTAAAAGGCATAAATGATCATATTTTATTGCAGATCGGTTTGTTCGTTTGTATGTTTGATTCTTGTTTGTCATAATGCTTGCTAGCAGCATAACTCAGGTAGTTATGAATGGATTTCAAAAAATTACTGAAGCTGTTAACACTATTAAAGGACACAAATAATTAAATTTTGGTGTTGATACAAAGAAAATCACAGTCTCAAAACCAATTTTAATTCTTCGTTACTGTTGCCTTGCTTGGCTGAGGTATGCGCTCTCAGTGTGCTCTAGTTTATTCATGCGATAGAACTGAATGCTTACTACTGCAATTTGAGCTCGTATCATACACTGCAAAAGGCGGAGTATGAGGCAAATAGCGCAGCCAGCCTAATGCTGAAGGCTTTCTCTATGGAGTAGACTGCTATTTTGCTACCAAGAATATTAGTCGATCTTGCGCCTCAAATGTAACTAAAGCGCGCGTGGGCAAAGTTTTAAAGTGACGAATACTTGATGCGGGAGTGTAATCGGTAATTAATTTTATTCAGGGGTACAATAAGTTAATACTAGCTGGAACCTGTGGACGTTCCACATGATAAAAGTAATTTTCTCAGTGAAGGTGGGAACAGAGATAGCGCCTCTTTATAGTTAAACCTCACTTCTGGATGCTCCAGTATTTGTCGAGTCGCCTCTCAAAAGAGGATAGACTCAGGGCCTCCAACATGTAGGAGGGAAGGGCGTTCCATGCATTAACAATTCTATTCGCATAATTGTGTTATAGACTTCTTGTGCTAGATACATCGCTCTTTGTATAACTTGTAACGATGTCCTCTAGTTACGAATTCTTTTCGAACATTGAAATGTTAAACTGGAGCCACCATGCAGTCATACTTTCTAATTACAATCTTCCACCCCTCAACCTCCGAAACACCAGCGTCGGTAAATTCAATTTTTGTAGCCGCCCCTGGTATATGACCTGTTCCTAAGCCCAGCAACTAAACTTGTGGACCGTCTCTGCACATTCTCCAGGGACTCAATGCCCTTCTTTCTACTCTGGTTCCATATTATGCTGCCAAATTCCAAATGTGGCCTTACTAATGCTTTATACAGTCTGACAACGTTCCCTTCAAGTTTTAGAAAAATATCTTCTTATAATTCCCAATATTCTGCTAGGCGCTAGCCTGGTTTCTCTTCCTATATATCTTCATAAAATTATCAACTGACACTAGCTACTTAACATACGGCTTAACCTATTTCTAGAACCTAAGGTTCTGCGAGATGAGGGTTCAAATCTAACTACTAAAACCACTACTGGAGACAGACCTTCTACCGTATTATGGCGGAGATGCCGCGATAGAAGCGCGAGTGCGACGGTCCTCATTGATCTTAAGACCGCGCCTTATATAGCTGTAGATACGGCCGCTTCTACTGCAGCTTGTCGCAGGGGGATGTTTACAGCCTAAGTATTGAGGTTACTTATCCCTCGGAAAGCCCGTCAACGTGCGTCACTAGTTGCTTGGCCTCTTAACTCTTAAGGAGCATGTTTTACTGTTATGCGCGCGTGATAATATATATCTCGCCTTGTTTGTTGGCCAGCCGGATATTTTCGAGCAGCTGACCCAGTAAGGAGTCACACCACATGTGAAGAACTCATACTTATGTATCTTGTTGAGTACACACTCACAGCAGAAACTACCTAAAAATATTTAAGGATACCTACGAAATAATACAATTTCGCAATGGAACACGCTTATACAAAAGGAACACAACCTGCATATATATTTCACTTGCATTGTTAATAACCGTGCCTGCTGATAACGCGAGAAACTTGTTTACATAGAAAGTAACCAAAACATAGAAAATGATTCACAGGAAATTTTCATAATCAAAAGCTCGAAGTAAATGATAAGTTTATTGATAACACGCAGTGGATAGATAAATATTATGCCTGTGAGAGAAATCCTAAGTCACACTACAATAAAATAAGTGCGGAACATTTCTTTTCCCTTTCGCAGAATACTTTCTCGCTATTTACAAATACAACATGGGTAGCCTATAATGGTGCTTATAGCCTATATGTTAGTAAGGAATAGATATGTTGTGCGCGATCGATCGATCGTTCAAATTTTAAGATGAAAGAAAAAAAAACAGTCCTTGCCTCCCCTAACCTACCCGACAATAAAACTGATTGTAGTCCAATTTACTCAAAATTACGGCCTAATACCTACAACATCCATGGTTTGTGCAGCGCGATCGATCGATTGTCAAAATCCATCCTTCGCGCACGACAGATATATTCTGTGAAGAGTACTGTGAAGTGAATATGAAGTGTAAATAAGGTTTCAAGCAAGAAAAAGAAGTTAAGTTGAGACTTCTCAGCGCTAGTGTTGTGAAAGTTTCAAACCGACATGCACTACAATTTTCTATAGTTAATTGCCAAATTAGTATATATTATCTTCATTTATTTATAAACTAGGGATAAATTTTGCAACTTAAGACTATTTTTCTAATGAAATTAGCTAAAATACTCCTAGGCTGTTCAGCCATAGATTCGTCAATGATGACGTCACTTTTCGGTGTTAATATTTCGTGAGTCCTCCCGTTACGCTCTTTGCTTCCTGGGCTACCCACTCGGCTACATGAGCGATGTAGTTGTCAGAACAGCCTACTTACTCAGCAACACAAGCTTATATTACATGATGTTAAATAAAAACTTCTTCAAGTTTTTATTTAACATCATGGAATAAGAATTACCAAGACGTCCTCTATTCTAAGCGATACAAGCTTATATTGTCGGAAAAACGGTTAGAATCTGAGAGCTCATTTAAAGTAAAGTAATTTTAATGATAAAATTCAATCTAACTATATCGAATGACTAACTCTCATGCTATCCTGATGGCAACATAAAAAATTCCGGATATAGGGGTGGAAGTAATAGTAGCTAATTCTGTACGCAAAAGAAACCACAGTAACAGTTAAGGCCTCTGCACACGTACGACTTTCGTCGTCGCTACAAGCCTATCGACGACGGAATCGCTGCTACCGACGATGCGGTGTTGGTCCCAGCGCCGACTTCGTTGCTCCTGGCAACAATGCTCCTTGTCCGATTTTCGTTGCCGCTA
>LQNS02278096.1:25990711-26004649 GCA_001587735.2 Parhyale hawaiensis | reverse complement strand
CTCATTATTGTACACTTTATAAAACATACATAGCTCAGCTACTCCTCTCCTGTGGGACAGGTTCACCAGATCATTATCAGCACACAGCCTGCTGGCTGAACTAACAATTCGGTCCAACAGACGTAAGTAAATTACACTTTTACTGTGCTATAAAACTTTTGAAAACTCTTTTCCTTCGTATCTATACAAAGTGTTTATACGATCGAGATTTTCTAGTATGCCTAATTTAATATAATAGCTACTTAGAGATTATTTATAAGATCTTATTGTAGCAGTATATATCCCATCGTCCTTGATATATGCTTTTCACTATTGCGGTATCCTATTGAAGTTAATCCCTTACCGTACTCCTCATCGCCGTTCGGTTACCTTTGATGTTCGTCTTAGACGACAGTAAAAAAAAAACTGACACTTCGTATCTGACGAAAAGAGTTTTCAAGTGTATTACAGTGCAAAACAGGTATATTTTTTGTCTCGTACTTCAAGTTATTACTGTTGTCTCCTTCCGTATCGTTTCTAAGACTGTAAATGGCTTTCAGAATCTATTAAAGCTCTATTCTTTTAATACTGCAGCTAACGGCAGTAAATGGTAGTTGACGGTATGTAGTTGACGGTTGTTGATGGCAGTTGACGGTAATCAGTAGCTACAATCGTATGCCCGCCCCATAGCTTTGTCGAGTCAAAAAAGTTACTGAAGAAACAAATATGAAATATCCCAAGCGAAAAGCATAGGCAAACAGCCGGTAATATCCGATGCGGTCTTCTATGCACATCGGCTGCCTGCTCAAAATTTTCTGAAGCAAATGTCACTTAGGTGCATTGAACTCTGTACTCACTCCGATTGGATGTAGAAGCCGCTGAACAGGAACATGGGCAGCAGCAGTGGAGTGGAGAGTACCACCGCCGTGTTGTAGTCTTTGGCCAAGCACGACACCATGTAACCTGAGCAAAGTATCCAGTGTGAGAGCTACGAATTTTATTTGCGAATACTGCACATCAGGCTCTTCTTGCAGCAAGTTAACCCACTGTGCAGTTTCTCTGCAGGGACAGAATTTTCTCAATACTGGGATAAATTACTCCAGTGGGACTATGGACCCATATTTTTGAGGTAGTGGATATACAGTATAATATATACGATATTCATTTAGCTTGGGGGGCAACACGTCTTGAGGACATGTTTGGTTAGAAAGTGCGTCATATTTCTTTGTTAAAATATTTATATTTTTTCTGTAGGTCATTTCAAAATTATGTTAGCCTCCGGGTAGCCTTTCTTGGATCTTTCATGATAGTCTAACATTCCTTTGTTTCATTTGCCCGAGACGAAAAGTTGAGAAAAAAAATGGATGCGAGCACTCAGTGCTTTCCTCACAATGTTCTCTCAGAACGGTTTCGCTACTCAGCAGGTAATTGTATTAACGAAAGTGTGGCAATAGAGGAATATCACGAATTCTTCGATGTCATTTTCGATAGCCGGATACACAAAGATCCATATCGGTATGTATTAATACGCCTGTTCCTACCAGAGGAGGTTCAACAGGAAGAGGGAACGAAAAGTTTCGGCTACGAAGCTAAATTTCCAACAGGGCTAAAACCTGGCTGAATGGCTGCACATATGTACTCCTTCCAAACTATATCAGAGTTCTTGAAAATTTTTGAGTATAAAATTACAAAAACATGTAATATATATATTGAAATGCGCATGTGTGCGGGAGATATTTGACGCACACCTAGTAATAATATACAAGAAATGTCTTTAAGGCTGTAGCGTTGTTGCTGGACAGAGCAGCAATAGGAGAGAAAAGCTAGTATGGAACTAAGCAGTACGGTCACTAGTGTATGGGTGGAGCGAAAATAGGAGGTTTTTCAACTTTTTTTGAAATATGACTTCCAATAGTGAAATTAAGTTGCTACAGTGCCTCAAAACAAGCATATTAAAATTTCAGAAGTGTAGATGAATATTTTGAGGTGCTCCACGAATAAAAAATTTTGTGAAAATTTCCAATATACAGTACAATTATCTAGAAATCATAATTACAAACTGTGAAGCTACATCCAACAACAAAATCATTGTAATAAAACATAATACTAACAACATACTCAACTCTGGAAGGTCTATTCAAGGATCTTCATGTGTATCATGCTAATAACATTTTATTATATTTTTAACAAATTTCATTGATTTTTTAATTACTGTAATAGAGCTTATAGCGCGTTCTTTAGTTTAGTGTAGTTGCTTATAATTGTGTAATCAACTTTAAGAAATGTATAAATGAATGTTTTGACCATCCAGCACTTTAATTCCAAATATTAATGAAAATATGTGAAAATTAGAATTTTCAACAGTCTTGGGGCACCTCAAGATGCTAGATTTTTGTAAAAACCTTTTAACATAATCAATCCTACATAAAATGGAAACAAAATGACCCTATTGGAAAAAATATTTCGAAAGTTTGTTTTTTCGCCCCACCCTAATCACTAGAACCAACGTTTGCAACTTCACCTTAGTCACGAGTTGCCCTTGCACAAACTCACCATAAGACACAGCGACGTTGGCCACCAGAATTTGCACGTACATGTGAGAGAAAAAGTACTCCGCCTCTGGCCTGTGGTACAGGAGAAACAATACAGTGGTTACATTTCAGCAGCAGGGAGGAGAAATGCCTTTTCTTTTCCGGTATAGCATGTCACCTACCTCACAGGCTCAGATTATGTGTTAGGTTAGCATAGGTTAGGTAGGTAACTTACGTTAATTAAGAACAGGTTACGCAAGGTTCCGTACAGCTACAAATGATGCCTAGCAAAACTTAGGGGCACATATACTATAACTGAATATCTTTTAGGCCACACACTATACGGGGAATTTTTTTCTCAGTGAGCAGCATTTCGAGGACGCTAACAGGAGTTTATTAAAGTATTACATTGATATAGTTACTTCTGTATTTATAATTCACACTGAATATGGCACTCAAATGCTGCTGTACATGGATAAATAATTCATTTTTACCTCACTAAAACAGGAATTTTTGTCAAAGACATTACTAAAAAGAAAGGAATTTTTGCCAAAGACCTTGCTAAAAAACTATATTTTCCCAAAGATTAATTTAAATACCAGCCGTCAAGCCGGTTTGCTCAGTAAGCGTGAAAGTGTCACTAGCAAAATTTCTGACATCTCTTCAAATATCTAAGGAATTACAACTCAGAGAGCTTTGCGCTGTGTGAACGTCAGCTAAAAAATTAAGACCCGGAGCCAAGGAAACTCATTAAATTGACTATCGTGTGAAACCGGAGTTAGGCCGAAGAGGCCAACTTTTTCGATATCTCTAGCAATTGTAGCACTAAACAGCTAGGTAGCTACTACACAGATCCACAGACAGCAATTTTTTTTTTTTTTAACTACGCGCGAAAGTGAATTTTCTTTCCTGTAGCATTTGGAGCGCCAAATTCAGTGTAAAATACGGAGATAACTTAATAAAACAGGGGATTTATGTGGGCCTAACATCGTTCAGCTCTCCAGGTAGGAGGGTACAAGTGCAACTACAGTGACTAGCTCGCAGGTTCATTACCTGTCGCCAGCGACCGCTTATGCTTCAAATATGCAGGCGTTATGTTTTAATCGGACAAATTTCAACCATAGGTAGAAAAACTCAAAATAAATCGATTTTCAACAATAACAAAATACCCAAAATTCGTCAATTTTCGAGTTAGCTATAATGACTTTAAAGAAATTTAAAGCTTTAAGTAAGATATGACGTGCGCGCCAAAGTTAGCGCTAAATTTGATCGTTCAGCACGTTTTCCGACCACATTCCTTCCCATGCGTTTACACTGAATCGATGTTGATGATTATTTGGGCGAATGACATGAGGATTATTAAGCTTGAGCCCGACGATGATTATTGTGAATGTTAAAAACCCCATCGCGAGTATAAAATACGCTTCATCTGTGAAAAGAATTAGCTTGGAGAATTTGGGATCCCTTGATCGCTGCTACATGAACCACACTGAAAATTGTACATAAGGTCCAAAATCTGGTGGCAGCAACCCTTGCATTTTTTTTTTTTTTTTGAAACGACACGGATGTAAACTCTGACGACGTAGTGTCCGCCATACAGTAGTGCGATCACGTTCAATGCTAAGTTTGAAACAGCAGATATTTTCTCAAGCCATGAAGTACTTGCATTTTTTATTGTAATAAAGGATGTAAGCTACTTTGGTGGGGTCGGAAACATGCTGAACTATCAAATTTAGCACTAACATTGGCACGCACGAAGTATCCTACTTCAAGCTTTGGATTTTTTTAAGTCAATATAACTCGAAAACTAAAGAGTTTTGACATTTTATCATTCCTCAAAATCGATTTATTTTGAGCTTTGCTACCTATGGTTGAAATTTATCCGCATAAATGAAAAACACCTTGTATAACTCAGCCTCGGTCTAGGACGCGGGAACCCTACCAGGAGGAGAGGCCGTGTAACGCTGCACAGGCGTGACGCGATATTAACTGAGCGTGTACTAGACACAGGCTTTGATTATTTAGGTAGGGACCTCACCCTCTAAATCATTACAGCCTAATTGGTAATGAGCACGGTTAGTAACAACCACCCAGTCTGTACAAGGTTACACCTTCAGGCTCTCCTCTTCCTGACAGGGTAACAGCCTGCTGGACCGAGGCCGAACAATATATCTGAAACACGCGGTCGCGGGCAACAAGCAATGAACCTGTGAGTCAGGCCAGTAGTAGTACCACGCTGCCTGGAGGGATAACTTGCTAGCAGTGCTGAACCATCTTGGGACCAAATAATACCTCTGCTTTTGGTTCGAACAGCATTGCTTGAAACTATCCCTATTTAGTAAGCTGGTCGTTGTGGGGATCATGCGTTGAAGTCTACTCACTAAAGGCCGGTTCATACGATAGTCTTTACCTTACGTTCAGTGTTCAAACGAACCCAATACTTCTTTGTGTTCTTGCAAAAACAAGTGCGTGTGTGTCAAGAGAATTACTAAAATGTTGCCGCTTTGCCAACAGGCGCAGCAACTGTCAGTGGTAAAGTCCAGGCCGTCTCTGCAACTGTGAACAACAACTCCAAAAGCTGGCCACTTTTCCGTGGTTTTAACAGACACAGCAATGAGTTCGGATGAGCGTAGGGCAAAAGACTATAGTTGGAACCGGCTTAAGACGGATCATAGCTGGCATGGACTCGGGCTGGTACATTATCGACTGCCGTTGCTTGTATTGTCCGTTTGTCTGCATCTACCCGTCGAGGTGGTATAACGCCCTCTCCTTTATACGTAGTCTGCGGTACAGACCGTTCCAGTGCTCTCTCAGAAAGAGGGGTTTCGCTGCGGCAAAGATCTGCACACCGTATGAGGAATATTAGCGGTACGGTAAAGAATTTATAAAACGTATTGAGAAATGAATAATTATTAATAGAAAATTGTAGGGGAGGCTGATGGAGTCTTCCACAGCACCAGAGGCAATATCTACGCCGGCATGGCGCCCTGATTTGACACCTTCTATAACGTGCAGCCTTATTTATGCTTCACATCCAGCTCACAGTGCTCGTCACAAAACATATTTAACTAGAGTACTCTGAGAGCGCATACCTCCGCCCAGCGAGGCAAAGGTAGCAAAAAATTCAAATTCGCTCTGAAACCATAATATTCTTTTTATCAACTCAAAAATCTGATCATTTATACCTTTTGATAGTAATAACAGCTTGTGCAATTTTCTTCAAGATCTGTTCATTAGTTTATGAGTTACATTGCTAATAGACGTTATAACAAACATGAGTCACATACAAACGAACGAGCCGATCTGCACCTAAATTTTATCATTTATGTCTTTTAACATTACTAACAACCCCTATAAATTTCCTAAAGATCCATTCATTGCTTTTTGAGTTATTGTGCTCACAAGTATAAAATTGAAAACAGTGACGAATGAACGAACGAACAAACGGATCATTACCAAAATTTTGTCATTCACTCTTCGTTATACACCAAACAATTCATGTGAATTTCATAAAAATCCATCAATAACTTTTTGAGTTACGGCATTGAAAAAAATGAGGCAGATAAACAAACAAACAAACAAACGGATGGACGGATTTTCCCCAAAAGTTAATAATCTGTTCCTCCTAACATACATAACAATCCCTGTGAATTTCGTCAAAATCCGTTCATAACTTTTTGAGTTATCTTGGTGACAGACAGAGAGACAAACAAACAAAGACAAAGAGACAGACAGACAAACCCGACGAAAACATAACCTTCTTGGCGGAGGTAAGTATATCACCGTATTTTTGCGACTTAATTCATTCAATCTCCTGCTCCCGACTGGCCAGCTACTTGAGCTGCACCCATACACAAAACACGGTAAATGGCTGCCGTTAAGTACCTACAGTATGTTTGAGCAATAACTGTTCCTATGGTTTCCTTCACGCCAAGAATATAACGCCGCTTATACGTTTGGTTACGATTAAGAACCCAATCTACGAAGGCCTGAGGTCCGACTTTCAACTACTTTAGACTCATCGGTCCTCCCGTTATATTCTTTACTTTTTGATTATTATACTAAACAGATTAAGAGTCCATCTCCACTAAAATGCGATCTATCAGAGGAGAAAGAAGGGATAAATAGTATGTCTATAATTTTATTGCTATTATATTGAGAGTTTTCTAGCGTGTCGATGGAAGATATTAATTACATTGTGTAGTTTACGTGTCTGCTTCCACAACCAAGGCGATCTCACAGAGGAAGAAAGGAGGAACATATAGGAAGTCCTCGTTCAAAGCCAGACTGATTCTATACCAGTTTCGATTTAGTCCCAAAATATTCAGTTCCCGGTAGCTACTTGATTTAGCTTGGTCTTGCAGTGACCCATTTTCCTGCAGCACGAGTGCCAGCTTCCAAAAGGCGTACTACGTCCACGTGTACCCTTCATCTGATTCAGTGTATTAAGTAAATCAAACCCTGTCCGTGATGATATGCAAGGTATATTATCATTTAAAGATTTTTTCGATTTATTAATTTGAAAATCATTAAAAATATAGTGGTATTCCTTCAAAACTCGGTTTCTTTCATTCTCCTAGTAATTAGAAAGCACGGGCTGATGAGTGTTGTAGGGAAAGTCTAGACCGTGTTGCTACGAGTTCCGGTGTAACACAGTTTCACTCAATAATATGGGACAAATACTACGCAATCTCAGCGAAATAAGCAGAAACCTCACTTTTTAACACTGCTGGTGAGCTTTAACTTGGCTGTTTTTAGAACTAGAGCACTCAGAGAGCGCATACCTCCGCAAAGAGAGGCAACGGTAGCAAAAAATTCAAATTGGCTCTGAAACCAAAATTTTCTTTGTATACACTTCAAAATCTAATCATTTGTGTCTTTTGATAGTAATAATAGCCTTTGCAATTTTCTTGAAGATCCGTTCATAGCTTTTTTGAGTTACACTGCTAACAAACGTTATGACAAACATGAATCAAACATACAAACGAACAAACCAATCTGTACCAAAATTTGATCATATATGTCTTTTAACATTACTAACAATCCCTGTGAGTTTCATAAAGATTCATTCATTATTTTTTAGTTATTGTGCCAACAAGCATAAAATTGAAAACAGTGACAAACGAACGAATGAACGAACAAACGAATCGTTACCAAAATTTGGTCATCTACTCTTTGTTATATTCCTAACCACTCAAGTTAATTTCATAAAAATCTATCCATAATTTTTTGAGTTATGGCATTGAGAAAAATGAGGGAGACAAACAAACAAACGGATGCATATATCTTCACTAAAGTTAATCATCTGTTCCTCCTAACATACCTAACAATCCCTGTAAATTTCGTCCAAATTGGCTCATAACTTTTTGAGTTATTTTGGTGACAGACAGACAAACAAACAAGACGAAAACATAACGTCCTTGGCAGAGATAATAAGAATGTGAAAACCTGCATGAGAGCAAATATACATCAGCATGGGATATTTTCTTCACTTTCGAATATCAATTGAACGCAATGCTTACAAACAAAGGCAATGTTTGTAAACAAAGGGGGTTTTACCCAGTGAGAGCTCTATAATTGTTGTGGTTGTCGTCGGTGGTACTTAGCCTGAATCACATTGGATGTGGGGTAGCACACGTGACACCGGCAGTCCGATTGCAACACGCCTCAGGCACTTGATCTGATCGGCCTCATTCCTGCACGGAACCCTGGTCTATATCGAGGACTTCCTGAACAGTACGTCGATAGACATGTGAAACCCATAGATGAAGATGTTTCCCGCAGGATTAACGGCCATCTTTGGTGGCATGTTAGTTTTATTCAACTTTATGCGTTCTTCATTTTTGTTAATAAGCCTTGTTTGCATTCTGCAATTTTGAACTTTTCAGCAATATCAGCTGCTTTCTCTCCCTCGCTTTAAGCCATTGATTGCTAATTTCTGCTGTCTCTTCGTTCATTGCGTTACGGGCAATATTTTACAGATGTTATCAGAAATCGTGAGATCAATCTTCCCTGTCTTGCATGGCCGGCATAAGTGATGCCGTCGTACATCATGCCGCATAGAAAAAGTCACGGAATGGTATTCTAAGACAATACATTGCATTTAGCATTCAAAAAATATATGCCAGAAGGCCTACTGTAAATTGTTTCTTTATTGCTTACAATATCCTCTCTTACAGCACATCCTAAATTGCTAAGCTCATAGGTATCGATTCCCTGAAAACTTATTCTGGAAATAGAAGGGTGAATTATATAAACTAATGCTACAAACTGCATTCACAGCAAAATAGTTGGATACTCTGGAACTAAATAACCCCGCTATAATTAGGTATTACTCCAAAAAGGTCAGTATGAAGTCAGGATCGCCTGTATACCCAAAGGCGTAACTAAGGCAACTTCAGCACAGCACGTACGAGTGCGTACTGTATTCCCGCTATGTGAGGAAAGCAAACCCTAGTGTGACGTCAGAGCCAGTTAGCCAGTCGGCCTTATCATGTTGGCGACGATATGAAAGTGAGGCACGTAGTGAACCACCATTGACTGTAACGACACACTTTACTTTGCTTTGGTGACTTGACATTAGCACTTAATTATACACTCAGAAGGGGCTCTATGTCCATCGGAGCACGGCTATGGTGGAATTATTCAAATTACCAACCATAGGCATAATTCAAATTACCAACTATGGACATACAGAGTGGCCGACCAGGCACGAAGTATGACTTGCAGCATTAGCGAGCACAGTTCCAGGGGCTGCATCAAATACTAGAAGACAATATGGTGCGCGTAGCAAAAAACAAAGCGAGACTTACAGTAATCACAGGGAACATATTGGAGAAAGTGTTGTTTGTGACGAAGACCATGAGGACGCCGGTAATATCCTGAATGCCGTGGCCCTCAGGATCGGTCGGGTCAGCGTCGAAGTAGATTGTGCCAAATATCATGGCGAAGAACTGAAAATACCGCCGTACAAATAAATATTAGAGCACTCTGAGAGCGCATACTTTCGCTAAGCAATGAAGTGTTAGCGAAAACTCATATTGGTCCTCACACTAGCATTTCCTTTTTAATCTTCATCTGAATTCGGTTACTTGTGGCTCTTAACATTAATCAGTTTCTGTAATTTTCTTAAGGACCACCCTTAACGTTTTGAGTTATGTTCTGATATACACGACATCATTAAAACAAACATTAGTCAAACACGAACGAACGAACGAACCGATCATCAACAAACTTTCGTCATCTGTGTCTTAACATTTCTAACAATTCCTACAAGTTTCGCAAAGATCCGGGCATAATTTTTTGGGGTATGTTGCTGACAACCATAAAATCAAACGTAAAAAAAAAATAAATGAATAGATCATAGCAAAAACTTGTCACTCTTTGTAATATTCCTATCAATTCGTGCAATTGTGTCAAAATAAATGGCTATCTGTCAACTTGCTCAACTTTGAACATTGGTGTGCCTCAGGGCTCTATACTGGGACCAATCTTGTTTTTGCTATATATTCACGATTTGCCAAATGTATCTAGTGTCTTAATGCTAATATTATTTGCGGGCGATGCCACATTATCACTAGCCTCAACTAATTACAGTGAACTCATCACCACCATAAATTCAAAATTGATAAAAGTTAAAGACTGGATAATAACAAATCGGCTTTCTCTTAGTGTTAATAAAACATTCATGACAGTATTTAGTAACAGAATACATACAGTCAATTGACGAACAACTAACTATATGTTTACTTTGACTGTCAGAGGATTAATTTTGAGGAGAGTGGTAAATTCTTGGGTGTCACTGTCGATAAGCGCCTTTCATTCAATAGTCTTATTGAATTATTCATGCTAAAATTAAAAAAAAAATATGGGCATTTTTAAATGCTACAGCCATATATTCCTGAGAATATATTGGTTAATTTGTATTATGCCCTTGCATACCCATATTATTTGTATTGTAATGTTGTTTAGAGTGGTGCTGGCGACGTATACATAAACAGGTTATTACGGCTACAAAAGAAAATTGTAAGAATCACAACTGGTGCAGGTTATCAAGATCAAAGTAATCCTTTTTTCTATCGAACTTCGATACTAAAAATCGACGACGTGCGTAGATACCTTATCTCTATAGAAACTTTCATATTACATAAAAGTTCTGGTTTTGTTTATGAGCAACATGGATACACTAATAGATATAGTAATAACCCAGTACCTGCCTGACAGTAACACAACGTTCCCTCAAGTATATTGTCTCTTCTGTATGGAATACATTACCTGTGAGAATAAGAAACCTTTCTTCGTTAAGTAAATTCAAGGTCGAACTGAAAATAATACCTTCTTAGTCATTACCAGTAAATTAAATATATCTTGCTATATACTTCATATTAAGAGCCTCGAACATCATATATATAGTGCCTCAGATTTTAATGAAACACTTGCTTGCTATGAGTAACTAATTGTCACGCTGATTCCTCAACACAGTTTTTAAGGTGTAGCTATTTTGTAGTATTTTTTTTTTTTGTAGTTCATTTACCGGTAAAGCACTTAGTAGTGCTTAGATATTGGCTTGAGAATGATGTTATGTTACATTTAACATTTATTTTCAATAAAGATTGATTGATTGAAATTTCATGATAATCCGTCCATAGCTTTTTCAGTAATGTTACCAAAAGTTAATCACCTGTTCCCCCTATCATGCCAAACAATCCTTGCAAATTTCATAAAGATTCGTTCATATCTTTTTGAGTTATGTTGGTCACAAACAGAAACAGACAACTGAACAGACGAACTCGACAAAAACTTAACCTCCTTGTCGGAGGTTAAGGTGAGAAACCCTACCGTATATTAGCGCAACCGTATTTGCTGGTGAGCTCTTATAGAGACCACTAAAATAAGTTTCAGGCACCAACAACACTGATTTACTCTCGAAAATAGAACGTCTATCTATCTCTGATCATTTCGACAAAGTTTCCAGCAGTTGCCTAGTGAATAAAACTTTGGTTTATTTCGTACTTTTGTTTCAAGTTGAAACACAGAATAATATTATTATTTCATCATATTGTCGTGTTTAAGTTTTCTTCTTTTCACTACCATGGCGATAAAAAAAAAGAGGAGAAAATAATCGTTTACGAGATGTTGATATAAAGATGGATTCTATGCACAACAGAGTTCCCACACTAGTTCAACTCACACGGACACACAAACTCGAGAAAGAAGAGAACGAAACATCATCGGTCGTAGCATGAAGATGGAAAGAAATAAACAGGGTTGCATGAAAGATACCCGAAGCCTACAAGCAAGGCTAAGGAATCTATATGAAAACACTAATTAGTTATAATGATAACTAAAAAGCATATCAAGCTAGTCCAGCCACTGGAACGATGTTTTAAATAAAAGAGAAACAGGAAGCAACATGAGAGATGTCTAGAAAACAAAGAACCCAGGCATGGGGTGAACATTATACACATGTAGACCTTTCTACCATCAAAGTGACTACTTACAGCAGCAGTTACGACTTTGATAATGGTGACGACAGGGTCCCGAGAGATCTCATAGAAAGATCGCCGGGACAGAGCAAAGAACTGGTCACCGAACGAGGATCTGTAGGGATCTTTGGAGATCTTCATACTCGCCAGTGGATCATCGCCTGTGGGAGGCTGCATGCTCTGCTCCACGTCTTCCAGAAGCTTCATGCCCTCGTTGTCCCTGCAATAAACTGGTTTTATTGACGTAACTTGTCGATGTAAGCTTGCAACTCGGATCTTCCGTGCGGTTACCTCTATTTAGTATGTGGCATATATGTGGGTTTATTTACTTTTGTGCTTAGTACAAGCCTCACTGTTCACAGTGACTAACCTAGTTCACAAAGAAGAAGAAAATAGAGGCAGGTATTCGTGCTTAAGGTTAGCAAGTAGAAAAGATATTTATGGAAGAGATTAATGGTGAACCATGAGTATACGCTATTTTAAAGTTAGTCAGAAACCAGGGTTAGGAAGGGGATGGTCCAAAGTCCGACTTCGACTCTTGTGACCAGCGAGCATCCGACTCTGGCTATTTGCACCGGAAAACCTGCAATTTTTTTAACCATATTTTGCATTTACTGCCCGAATAGCTAAAACCTAACTAGCGATGGGCTTGATATCATTTATAGTAGAAAAAATGTAGGTGAAATTTTCATTTTGTATTTTAATGTCCTATGACTGTGTCCAATGATTTCAATAAAATTACTATAATTATTATTATCAATATTCGTGTGATACCGACGTCCGAGACCAGTGAGTGTTTGACGCCGATACCTTGCTATAGAAATGGCAATTCTGAGTATGGAATCCCATCAAAAATAACCGCACACCCATCCTTTATCTGGTATATGTAACTAAGCCCCGCAGCAATGGAGAACGACAGCCTGCCACCGTTACAAAATGTTGGACTCACGAGCCGCGCATTCGTGCCGGGGCGAAGTTCACCCGCGAGTAGAGTTCTAAGTTTAGGAACGAGAACTGTAGACGGCGCAGATGGTCCGCACAAGAAGGGCGGAGTGCATTACACCACCTGGAACTTGTCCGATCAATTTCAGACATATTGGCGATGGTGAGAAGCAGCTCAGCACTTTACGCTCGGATGCACTGGCTGCTACTATCGCCACAACAGAGCAGCTGCCGCCACGACGTCACACTGGTTAGTTTCCGTGGAAATTTCGGGTTGGTGGAGGGCGTGTACACCCCGTTTTTAAGATAACCCCACGAGAAGTAATTGCAGGGGGTGAGGTCAAGTGACCTAAGGGGCCATTCAACGGGATGATCCACAGCTTTGTTTTTCTATCAGAAGGTCTCACATAAAAATAAACTAATGCGTCTTCCGTTGGTCTCAAAGTTGGCCAGTGCTCCACTACTTGCAGATAACTAGGACGCATAGTAAAGAAAGAGAAAACCTACCTATCAATCTGACCCTATAAATTAACCACAGCAGGAGTAGCGCCAGATGCAACAACTCCTGAGGTAAGCTCCTTAGGTAACCCAGGAGATAAGGTATGCCAGAATATCTCTTTCGAGGTCGAAGTCTGCTAATTAGTGATCTGTAGGCACAACCTCCCCGAAGGGTTAGTGGCTACAACTCACTTGGTGCTCGGGCTAGACAGTGCGTGGTCAAAACAAACCTCCATCCCAAGTTACATAGCCTTTATTCCTGGTAGGGCAAGCCTCCAGAACTTTCGCAGTAGTTTCAACCACACTATGTACTGAATACCTCCAATCCTGTGGAGTAAGTTACCCAGCGAGAACTGTCTTTCTCTTTCATCGCGCGACAGTTACTCTACACACCTGAAGTCGTCGCAGACCTGGTGGACGTACTCCCGACACTGGTCCTCAATACCAGCCCGGATGGCCAGGGTATAGATGAAGTGATCGCCGGGGTTGAACGTACGAGGACA
>LQNS02278096.1:25956879-25976439 GCA_001587735.2 Parhyale hawaiensis | reverse complement strand
ACCAATTTCTCGAAACTTTGGATAAAATGGGCGTCAGCGTAATGGGCCGGTAGTTGGCGACTTGGGGCGACACTGGACACTCGGGAATGGGAGTAATATTCCCAGTATGCCAACAACGGGGAAAATTTCCTAACCGTATCAGGCGCCGAAAGATCACTACTAGCTTAGGGGCAAGAACGCCAGGAAGCTGCTTATAAAACAGAGGAAACATGCCCACCGGGCATGTAGATTTCAAAGAACTCCTTATATATCCATATATATATACTGTATAGTGTATATATGTATTAAAGTGATGCAATCTGCAATAATGTTCCAGAACTCATCAGAAACGCGCTGATGCATCGCTCATAGTTATTCATGTGTAATGACAATTCACAAATAAGCTTTATATTTGAAATGTGCAAACAAAGGTGAACACTATATAGAAGCTTTGAGAGTAAAATTATTCTACATGAAGAGGTAACATTAGTTTCAACAGAATAAATCAGCAAGAATGTTCCAGAACTCCTCAGAAAATAAGCTAATACATTGCTCATACTTATTTATATCAAATAATAAATTCATCAATCAGGATAAATGAACTTCATAATACTCATCTAGTTCAACTGTAAGAGAAGCATCTTCAACATCATCATCGCCACCTAGCTGTTTCCTTAGCAAGAACTGCAATGCGGCATGTGGGCGAGGTAGTATAGAATTTTGGTGGATCCATTGTTAACATGAAAGTTTTGGCGAAACAGCCCACTGTATTGCACAAAAAACACTAGAAAATTTGCTCGCATCCCTTTAGGAAACAAAGATTTCTATAAGTTTTCTTCAAAGGAATGCTGAAACGTTTTTACACGAGCATGAATTATTGTGGCACTCTATATACACGATTAGCAAAGAAATTAACGGAAATATGCGTAGTGGATGATCACTCACTGGCAGTTCACGCTGCACTAAGTTCGGCAGGACGTGACACTTGAGTGAACGAAACATTATGACACACTACGCCCAATTCTCACAGTGCAGAATATCTTCTCTTCAATAAAGTGTAATACAGCGTGAAAAAGCTGAATTGAACGAAAATCGATGGGATATTCCTAATGTCTTCCAGGAAAGACGGTGGGTCATATAGGCCTAAAAAGCTTCTTTTGACGGCCCGGGAAATTCAAATGTACCGAAGAAAGTCATTCGGTATCGGTAGAAGATTAAAAAAAAATTCGGTATTTCGGTAGATGAAAACACCGCCGGTGCTACAGAAATACCGAATTTCATTCAGCAGTCCAAGCTCTGCCTCGCAGCAAGAATCCTACAGTACCTAGCACTGGCAACAAATATGCACATGGTGTTTCCAAATCCGAAAATCATCAACTTACTACCGGATACCTAACAACACCAGGCCACTTCTACAATGCCATTCTTCTACGGGAGTGTTTGCCAGCCTCCCGGGTTAGGGTTAAGTAATGCCAATATTGTAGCTTCTTAACAGTGTTGCTGGTAAGTTTGTGTGACGGTGTGCGGCTTACCTGAATGTTAAGATATTGAGTAGGGTGGTCTTGCCGGCTCCTGAGGCCCCCATGATGGCCAGGAACTGTCCTCCTTTGCAGAGTCCCGACACTGCAAGAGAAAGTAACCTTAAAGGTACAGTAGCTCGCATCCGCTCATTTTCATCGGGATAATCTGATCCAAATACTCTTACCTTGTTTGGAACTTAAATTATGGGCGGTCGATTTACAAGGAAGAAAGTCTCAAGCAGTCATCGTAAACTACATTTGACACCGTCGAAAATTCAAACTTGCTTAGTAGCCAATCTTCGCGAGCGTCAATGGTTTGGGATTGTAAGTGAAGCTACAAATTCACCTTGAATGCGCATGCCAGTAGGGAAATATACATAGATTGGTTCGAGCTTCAGATAAATGCCATGTAGACCGAGAGAGCCAGCCACTGTAGTCGGCACGGCTGCAGTCGACCACAGAATGTTAGAGATATGGCATTAAAAACGAAAGTCTCAGATGAGAGCTGCAACCTCACAACCGTCCCCATTATTGCTGGTGAAGTCCGCGCTCTCGCAGGGGACTACGACTGTCAGAAATCCTGACGCTGCCTTCGAGAGCATGTCAAAACACTACCCTGGCTATGAAGGAAGCGAACCTATGACCCAAATTTAAAACAGTGAGCAGAGTTCTAACCATTCCGTCACAGTAATTAACAGCTTAACTATCTCTAACGTTGTGAATAAAATGCTCAAGACTTAAGTTCCGGACAACTTATAGCTAATCAGCTTAGATTATCTCGATCGAAGTGGGCGAACCAAACGCACTTTAACACGAAATCGTTACATTCAGCCTTGAATAGAGTAAAGAAGAATCCATGAGTCACGAGGTACTGAGAACGAGCCATCAAGATAAAAATTATCAGCTCTATTTGCTATGCAGCAAAAACGATAAGAACATAAACCTAGGAGATATTTAAGTTACGTTAACGTGTGAGATCTAGAGCCTTGATGCATGGTGAACTCTCAACTGATAATTTCATAGTTTGATGTGGTATAAAAATACCTAGTTTCTTCAATTGCAACTAGCTCGCACAGACAGAGCACATAGGTGCATATTCGATAGGGTACTTACGTAGCACCGACAAATTCGAGATAGCACCGACATAGCACATACAACTGCAAGGTGGTATCTTAAAAATAAGAACAAACTAAATTGAACATAAGCTTAAGCACTGCTCACAACTTAAATAAAAGGCGTGAGGTGCGCAGGCGTCCAAGACTCGGAAAATTTAACTTATGTACTTAATACTGAGACATGTGAAGAGAGTCTTCGCTAACTAAGTCGAAAACGTTTGCCTCCATCAGAATTGCTATAACAGATACTGCATTTGCTAAGCCATGCTAAGTATGAAAGTGGAGCAAGTGCTATTGTTTCATTAGCGTCAATGCCAAATGTTATTTTGTGGATCTGCCTCTACTTGGTCGAATTAAAGAACGCGGCAGCTGGGGGAGGTCGACATTCATGATAGACAAAAGTGCCTTACCATCTTTCAATATGTGCACTTCCTCTTTTTTCGTTCTGATGAATCCGGATTTCTTCGTGCCATAAACGTTGAGGTTCTGCCAAACGTAGCTCAGCCCACCGCTGCTGCTCTCAGACATTGCCCGCCCGTGTTTGCCCAAAGAATCAGAGTTGGAGGAGCTGCAGGACGTGAGCGAGTTGTTGTCCTGACTGTTGTTGCCAGCTTCCCGCTGCTTGTAGTGCGTTCGCTGCTTCGCTGTCGATTCTTCTATCTCCGCCATACTGAACTGGGGGAGTTAGAAAAAATGTCGTTGTTTAAACTTTTCATACGTCGACATATTTTGAAACATGACTTCACTTAGGTACTGACTGCATGGAGACAGTTTGAGTCATCAGGTTATTAAGTGTGAGTTTTTTCCTGAGTTACAACGCGGGCACACTATTGAAAAGACTGCTCTGTCACTCAACTTGTCCCTTCGGCCGACACGTTGCCGTGTTTACTACTTATGACGCATGAATATCACGCTTAAGCCCTGTATCATTGCCATTCTAAAGTAACCCAGATGTAGAAGGCATTCTCAAAACTTGACCATTACTGCTTCTTATAGCGTACAAACTGCAAGAAATGTCTCATACCTTAGATATTTTTTTTAGGGGCATAGCGATGTCCAAGCCGAAGTCTTGTGCGCTGCAACGCAATCGGATGCAAAGTTGGGAGGCCAAGCAACTTTTGCGTGCGAGTGCGCGCGCGCCCTCAGAGGGCAAATATCCAAATATACCTACTGCAGGTGACCTAATCTTTTTCGTCAAGTTTAGTCATAAAAACGAGTTTGAAACAAAATTACCGACTAGATTCTTAACTTATAACTGTTGTAAGCCTTAACCTACACACAGAACTTCTAGCAAAGCCAGTACAGAATGAGGGAAGAGCTGAAAAGCATGTGAGGCGAAACGAACAACTATTGTGCGTCGTCATTCGTCACCTATCCTAACAAACTTCTGAACCGCCCAAAAGCTAAAACCTTAAAACAGCTTTGGGAGCGGCCAAAATTGCCGTTAAAGTGATAACTAATCTTCGTCAGTGCACCTAATAACTAACATTAAGGCCTGAGCAGCATACTGACGAGTCTGGAACACGCGACAACGCATAAATTTCGCACTACTGTTCTACGCCCACCTTCGTTTCCAGGACTTCTCGTGGAAAAATACGTCAAATAGGGTCTATTTAATTCTTGGGTAAAAAAAAAAAAAAAAACTAAGCCCCTTGCTTGTAAAATGAAATATTTTATTCTTATTTTGAAATTCTGTTTAAGCAAGTAGCTATCACATATTGCAATTACTAGTTCATAGATGAGGAACCATGTTTATATTGCAAAATAAGTAAATAAATATAAACATTCTACACTCTATCACATAGTGGTTCAGTTGTTAGATCCCAGCAGGGTCTGAAAAATGAATAGGGTTGTTTCATGTTGCAGTGGCTCGTCTCACACTGCTCAGACGCATTCTTTAGATAAGGCGATTGCCGATTTATCACACAAGTGTGTCAATGACTTGCAACGTTGTTGCAAAGCTGGTTTCACACAGTAAAATGCAGCCAGTGCACCATAATTTACATGCCACAAAACGATAAGAATTTATGATGAAAGGTGGATATTCTATTAGTATAATTCCCGTCTCAGTTTAACGAATTGTCACTGTACAAGCACTTTCATCTTTTATGCGAATTTAAAATTTAAAAGCTTTATGAACCATTACGTTTTGGTATATTAATGTCTTACAGTGGTGATTGATAAGAAGAGAAACTTATAATAAGTATTTTCATAGACAATATATTACTACCATAGACCGTTCAGCTATATTGCATCAATTACCATTTGTCGGGCTTTGAAAAAATGCTATTAAAAGTGTCTAAGATCTTGTTTAATGATCATTAACATGAGACGGCACGTCTATGATGTGGCTACTTTTTGTAAGCAAGACTTATGAGTCACGTTCCATAATAATTCTACATACAATGTTCAAAGCGGACTGTAATACACTTGAAAATTGGAATATATCGATTTTTCAGCCGTGTAGCGTCTTTAGCAATTGCCACTTACCAAGGCGATATTACATCATTTCGATTATTTGATTATGCCACAGCGGCGTGAAATTAGCGTCCGAAAGCCTATATAAGGAACTCATTAGATGCGCGTCATCATGCTTTTTCTTAGTTTTGATTATATATAAGGCCTATATTGCGTTTAAATTTTTCAAATTACATAGGTATAGTATATTTGGTTTAAATTTTCAAGCTTACGATAGTAAATAGGTAGTCCTAAATTGACTTCACACCACAGTCGTTCATATTTTCTTCCATTTCAAAAATCATGATTCGTGATACCACCACCTCGGCGATAGTCGACTGCGTCGCCGCTGAGGCGTATTCCAACGCAAACGCCAAGCACACGCATACGGACATCGCGTAACGAGGTGTTACAATGCGCTTTTGGTTAAACATAAATGCAATCTAAAAAGCACCAAAATGCCAACCACTTAAAAGTAGTTATTGCACAGCAAACGTTTCTCCAGATATAATGGTTGGGGCAGGAACTAAACACAGCCCCTCCACTATACAATGGTCCCAAATATATATATATATATATATATACAGTATAAGGGTGAAATTAAAAAAAAGCATCGTTCTTTTTATCATATACGCTTATTTAAAGCTTCATGAGCATTACGAAAATCTTCTCAGAGAGGAAAAAGAAATGCCTTAGGGTAAGCAGACAGGAACTTGGAATTCAAGCTCATGAGAGAGTACCTACCTACCTACCTACCCACACTGGATCAACGGGCATGTGAAGAGAATATCATCAAAGTTAGCAGATAGGCGCATGAGTAATTTGATCACTAAGCGGAAGCTCATGACGACAAAACAAACTAAAAATGATGCGTCTGCAGCTCAGGGCAAAAGCGAGTTCTCTCGGGGCCTCAACGACAGCCTATTCGAACTAAGAGCACAGCCATCTATTGGACATACAAGTAGGCACTAAGGTGCCCATAAGCCACTGATTTCGCTTCGGTGCGGCTGGGTGTACTTTCTCTGTTTGGAAGCATTTTTCTTAGCATAACGAATGATAGGGGACGTGTTCGTCAAGGTCGATCCAACTCTTCCCTCTCTTGTAACTGCTGAAGGACTCTTCAATCTGCTAAAATTATAACATAGCTCGCAATCGTATTTCATCCTCAAGAAAGGCAATGCTATTTGGAAGATGACTTATTCAAGCTGATCATTCCAATAGGCATGTAATTCGTCGCGTGCTTTATATCTCTTCTAATTGGCTGCAAGCTTTGACTTCAAGGAAACTGAAATAAAAACCTTGCATCGTGCATTCACTAGCGTACTTTATGTTTAAAAGTATGCTTTTGAAACAGCACGTTTACTTTATATTATCCAAATTCTTTACTATTGGTGTACTTTAGAAAGTACTTCAGATAAGAAAATAAGTTAAGGAAAAACCGGAAAGCAAACAAAAGGTAATAATGGAAGAAAAGACGGAACAGCAAAAATATTGGGCGAGTTAGTTATTTTGAGCTGGTTAAGCCTCTGCTTCCTCTACGAGGGCGAGCTCAAAAAGGAAGCAATAAGGATATCCAGTAATTCAACAGAAACATGGAACCCACGCACGAGGGTGCTTACACACAGGATCACCGCGCATGGGAACAGCGAAAGGGGAAGAACAGAATGAAGCATCATCAGTACGAGCATAAAAGTCAAAGGAAGCAAAGCGGGCACGGAAGAAACACGTCCAGAAAGCCTAGCTATGGCTAAAGGAACAAACCTACTGTACAGGCTTCCCCTGAGGGAGCTGCTCCTCAAAAGATAGAATGGATGAACCTAACCCTATGACCTAAGGCTCATACTATGGCCCGTGAGAGGATATTGCACAAACAACCCTCGATCATAAAAAGCAAGCATTTAGGCTACCTGATGAAATCCCTTAGATTTGTATCGTCCTGCTCCCCATGTGCGTATGCAAAAGTTGCATCAGATATTTGAAACAAATATTGGTACTGCAAAAGTGAGACCACATTTGAATCTTTTTCTGGGGGAAGGCGGTACGGTGTCTTGCGTTATTACCCCCCGTAGAAAAAAATTAGAATTATGGGGATGGAGGAGGGGATGCCTCCCGCTGTTTCATTACTTTTGGGCCGTCAGTAACAGCACGAAAACCAAGAAAAGCACAGTGAGCACAGAAAAGATATCCGAAAAAAGTGGCCCAAGACGAAAGAACAGCAAAGTTGACATCACCATGGAATCTGATCGTCATTTAGTTCTCCACTGAATGACGGTTTTCACTTCTACTGTAAGTACTTCATACTGCTGTTACTATTACGGTATCGTCTATCCTAATAGCAGCTTCGGAATATAGTCGTAAAGTATCCAGCTGTGTAATGCTCGTGACATCTATTTTCAAAGGAAGCTGCGAGGGTTCCCAGAAAGAAAGACCTACCTAACCGCAAAGGTTTTCTCAGAACAACCATAGAGAGTGGAGTCAAGGAAACAAACCTAACCTCTATCTAACTCAATTTATACAAGCTCACCTTAACTGTGATATTTTAACCCTGCATAAAGTATCTTGATTTTTTTTTATCAAACGCCACGTCTAGAGACTCCTATCACACGCACACGAAACAAAAGCCCTAGGCTAACATTTTCATAAAAATTCGCAGGGTAACATTGTACCAGCCAATTGACACATTCTTAGCTTTCTGAGGGTGTCATTTAATTAGAATACTCTGCTTTATACTTTTAAGCCGAGGATACCCTGGGTGCTAGTTTTTTATGACAAAAATCCATGCTTAACGCACGCAACACTGAACGAGAGCAGCCTGAACGAAGGCGACATTGAATACGCGCAAAACGGAATACTGTTAAAACCCGTGACCAGCGGGAGATCCAACTTGGAGCATCTATCTTCACAGTGTACGAAAACGTCGAGTTAGCGCATTTTCAGCCTGGAAACTCTGATTTCGCGAGTTTCTCACCCTGGAAAGCTGATTTCGCGTGAGGAATTGCTCCTTTCGCTCGTTTCCAGCCTGGAAAACGCTTATTTGACCATGACATAAGAATAAGAGGCATTTTCGTTAGCAAATAGGGCCTATATAAACGGTAGCTGTAAGCAATCTGACACAACTTAACAGGCGATGTTATGAACCAAAAAGTACTAAGAATAGATAAGGTAAAAAGTCATAATTTTCGGCGGGTTTGACAATATAATTTGAATTTAAAATACATGTTCTACAATCGATAAGAACTGCAATTACACAGAGTTTAAATGAATTGTGGAAATATAACATGGATAAACTTATGGCTGAACATAATGCATGGTGAAGACACATGGCAGTCAAAAGAACGAGTTTCCTCACCTCCGCGTCTGAACGCTTTGCTGGGTCTATCTAACGCAGATGCCACACGCTATCCAAAAGAACGAGTATCCGAGTGTTGCGCGCGAAATCGACGTCTAAAAACCTGCACACTATCGCTTTTGCATAAAATTCTAGGATGGAGCATGCAGCACTTTTGCGCTCGATGGACTGGGCAAGTGCACGATTTTCTGTCAACAAACCGCCACTAGAGACATCTATCGGCGGGATTGTCGCTCAGTTCGCTTTCGGAGCCGCAACGGTTAATTATTTTTAAAAATATTTTATCATATATTAGACTTAGCGTTACTTTTGAAAGCATTTGGGAGCTTCTATTATATTATTCTGCATGTTAGATGTATTTTCGTCATGGTGTGAAGTCCGTAGCCATGACAACGTCGTTTTTATGAACAGAGTTCGAAGTTTTTTTCACCAAAGGGCCATTCTCACGTGTGAATAGGGAGGTGCTTTTCTGCGCAAAAAAATTTGCGCGTTTGCGAGAGTTTCCTCAGCTTTTGGCTAGCGTGTGTCACAGCTATTAGCAGAGCAGGAGTGCAAAAAATTTTGAGTTATTATTTCCTTCAAGTTTGAAGAGATGTCCGAATCTTAAGTAACTGCACTTGTTGAGCAAACTGAACTGAACTAACACCTTTTTTGGGATAAACTTGAAGCTGTGTTTTAAAAGGGCTCAACGAAACATTGAGACGATTAGCTGCAGAAACTCGTTCTCTGGACTAGCGTGTGTCACAGCTACACGGTGAGCGGATCACGTGAAAATAGCGTGACGTCACAGTCAGCTGAGTCAACTCTCTTGGATAACCTAACGTTGGTTCAGCTACTTCAGCCATAAGGTGAGCTAAACGAATGAGAGTCTCAAAGACCACTAAACTGATGTGATTATAACCATGAAATTTCGGTGACGTTCACTGCTTGCTAATATAAACCGATTTATTTGGCATATCACCTAAAGGACGGAAGGAGTGTGCTGCACAGAGGAATTGAAACAGAGAGCACTCATCTCTTATGACAATTTGAGTTGGCCGTTGTAGGGCATCTTGCAGAATCGTATTAGTAACGAAAGTATTGTCAATGAAGAAGCGTCATCACAAATTCCTCGCAGGCACTTTTGACAGCGTGGAGCTCTGGTATCTAACTAAATTGAAAACGGTACAATGCTATGCTCTTAAGCCGTGCGCAGGCGAGCGACATCTTCGCTGATTACGAAGGTACAATATTGTGGTTACATCCAGCTTGCCGGACCATGTTAATGCACACGCAGCAGCGAGCGAAAGGAGCTTGCGGTTGTAATATTCTAGGGTAAAGTAATCATAAGTTGCATAAAAAAAGAAATGGTAAATAATAATTTAATAAATTCTATTGCTTGCTTTCACGCCGGTTTTTTATTCACTGAGCATAGTGCTTAGCGACTGAATGTTTTATACGACCTTGCAGCTCGTAAACAAAACTTTGACATTACGTTTTCTGCTGGCTATCATCGTTGTAAGGTGGAGATAATTTCTCTTCATAATTTTAATATTGCAGTTGGAGTCACCACCATTTAAAGTAAACTTTGAAGAAAAACGGTTGCGTTACGTGCCGTAGTCGTGAATAGATGACAGGGAAATTTGAACTGCAAATTGTTTTCAATTGCTCGAAAGCTACAAAAAAGATTGGTCTGGAGCCATCCTGCTGACTAGAGCCATCGTGCTGAATGCACCTTTCGAGCAAGGTTCATTCCACACTGACGATCGTTACATTCGGAGCATACTTATCGTCAAACTGCAGCCTTTAACCTTAAAAGTTGTATGATTAGAATGGTATATTTTTTTAACATAATAGTACTAATGTCTAATTACCTCCGCCAAGAAGGTTATGTTTTCGTCGTGTTTGTCTCTTTGTCTGTCACCATCTATTGAGTTTTTTAATACTTGGCTAAACCTACTTTAAATGTCCCTAACAATCCATACAATCCTCCTTGTCTACTAATTGAAAACCACTTCTATACAGGTAGGCAAACAAACAAAGTTTGTTTGCGTCATTTTTCTCGATACCATAACTCAAAAAGTTATGAATATATTTTATTGAAATTAACATGAGTTGTTAGGTTCATAATAAAGAGTAGATGACCAAATTTTGGTAATGGTCCATTTCTTCGTTAGTTTGTCACTGCTTTTAATTTTATGCTTGTTAGCACAATAACTCAAAAAATAATGAATGGATCTTTATGAAATTTATAGGAGTTGTTAGTAATGGTAAAAGACAAAAATGTTCAAATTTTGGTGCAGATAGGTTAGTTCGTTTGTATGTTTGACTCATATTTGTCATAACGTTTGTTAACAGTATAACTCAAAAAGTTATGAACGGATCTTTGAAAAAATTGAACAATATAAAAAGGCACAAATGATTAGATTTTGGAGTTTATGCATTGAAAATTATGGTTTCAGAGCCAATTTGAATTTTTGCTACCGTTGGCTCACTTGGCGGAGGTATGCGCTCTCAGAGTGCTCTAGTAATGCTAATGGAACTAACCCCAACTTTTTGTGATTATTGTTGTTTTAGCTATTTACATTTAAAGTGGCGGTGCCGATCGCTACACAGATGCAACCTTGAGTTCGACCTAGTGCTACAAAAGTGCAAAACTCTCCGAAAGTACAAATAGATATCTGTATACTTTATATGGGAGTTATAGATGAATGATTAGGCTATCCAAATGTGTATAGGTTTTGTTAGGCGCAATTACCATTTTTTCTCAGAAGCCGAAGAAGCGCCGTGACGATCGTTACAAAAATATCGTGACGAACGTTACAAAAATATCGAATGCGAATTTCTTACCAACAATAATATAAATAAAGCAATTAAACAATCCTTAGGTAGTCCTAGGGTCTTATAACGCATTTAAACAATAATGTTTTTTTTAGATGTGAACATGCAATGTATATGACTTACAACGATAATAATTCTTTCAACTGACTATTAAAAACCAAGTGCAATCGATATGTAACATAGTTTTGAAGCATAATGTTTACTTAGTACTATGGAAAATTGTGAGTTGAATCTCTTGCATTTTACTGACTGTTTTAAGATTTTTTAAAAATTGTTCATCTCCGACAGAGTGTTACAAAATTTGATTTAATATCTTTGTAGTGATTTCTTTTCAGATTCTTAAAGAAGAGGTCTTCAGCTTTAATTTGGTATATATAAAAGCTACTTTTAGTGAATTCTGGTGAATTTTCCGGTTGACATCAGCATGGAATGACCCGCAACTTTTTTGCAGAGTGTGATGGACCATTCGTTAGCGAAATGCCACTCTCGGCAACTTTTGCTACTCATCTGCATTGGACGATAGTGCTGCCCGGCAGACATTCGCTGCTGCCAGAGGTTTACTCACCGCGCGAACTTTGCCTCCAGAACAGCGTGCATTATCAGGCGAACATCCCATTTATTTGTTTTTAGCCTTCCAAATTGTTGTAATATACCGTAGGTGTAGTAGTTATTTCACTCTAAAACTTGCAGTAATTACTCCCTGTTTAATCATCTTCAGATGAAAAGTATGTAACTTGAGCTGCCCGACCGACGTGACATTGAGATTTCACCGTCTCATGTATGTAATAGCACCTCAGTGTTTGGCGAGAATGTTCTCAGAGACTCTGCCCGCCGTTCGCCAAACATTCCCCGCCCGTGTAATAGGGCCTTCACACTACAGTCTTCTGAAAGTGTCGAGTCAGTTAATCGTCCGTGTAATCTAGGAAGCACAGAACGCAACTAACTGTTGCTGTAGTCCCTCGTGTACAGAATTAGCTATAATAGTGCTTATATTTTTTTGGTAAGGAATAAATATGTTCTGTGAAGAGCACTGTGAACTGAATATGAAATGTAAACTAGTGCAATGTGACAGCGCATACCTCCGCCAAGCGAGGCAACTGTAGTAAAAAATTCAAATTGGCTCTGAAACCATAATTTTCTTTGTATAAACTCCAAATATTAATAAATTGTGCCATTTGATAGTAATAACAGCTTGTGCAATTTTCTTGAAGATCCGTTCTCAACTTTTTCAGTCATACTGCTAACAAACGCTATAATAGACATGAGTCAAACATATAAACGAACAAACCGATCTGCACCAAAATTTAATCATTTATGCCTTTTAATATTACTAACCACCGCTATAAATTTCATAAAGATCCATTAATTAATTTTTGATTTATTGTGCTAACAAGCATAAAATTAAAAACAGTGACAAACGAACGAACGAACAAACGGATCATTAACAAAATTTGGTCATTTACTCTTCGCTTCATAGCTAACAACTCATTTGAATTTTACAAAAATCCGCCTTTACCTTTTTGAGTTATGGTATTGAGAAAAATGAGGCGACAAACAAACAAACGGGTGGACGGATCTTCACCAAAGTTAATCATCTATTCCTCCTAACATGCCTAACAATCCCTGCAAATTTCGTCCAAATCTGTTCATAATTTTTTTAGTCATCTTGGTGACAGACAGACAAACAAGACGAAAACATTACCTCCTTGGCGGAGGTAATAAGGCTTCAGTTAAGAAAAAGAAGTAAATCAGGTCGCCAAAAGGGGCCAAATTCGTCGCTAGTGCTGTAAAGTTTCCACCGACATGCACTGCAATTTTCTATAGATAATTGCTAAATTAGCGTATATTCTCTTAATTTATTTGTACGCTAGAGATAAATTTCGCAATTTAAGAAGATTTTTCTGGTTAAATTAGTTAAAATACTCCTAGGCTGTTCAGCCATAGATTAGTCGATGATGACGTCACTTCTTAATGCTAATTTCTCGTGAGTCGTCCAGTAACCCTCTTAGCTTCCTGGTGTAATCTGTTGAGTGCGTGTAAACACTTTATATTGTGGGTCTAGAACAGATTCTTTAAAATGTTACAAGCTGTCAAGTCAGCTTGTTTAATAAGTATATTTAGAAAAGTGTCGGATATATCCTCAAATTTGCAGCGAATTAGAACAAATGAATGTGCGCACCCTGCTGCTGTTTAAACGGCAGAACAACGCATGCGGTCGCTGAAAGAACTCGTTCAAAAGACTGGTGTATGTGAACCAGGCTTTAGAATGCAAGTAAATGACATATTAAATAATAAAAGGGAGCAATCAGCTGCGGGTGATGTGTTGCAATAGGTGACAAATCTAAATGTTTAATGAGGATAAGCTTACAAAACAACAAGGGTCACTGAAGCACAAACTCCAGGTTCCAAAAACCTCTCATAGCACGCAATTACACACCTCCTCCACGGTCCGCCTGTAACTGAGGCCTTCGATGCCTCGAGTGAGTCGAGTCACTGGCATGTTTCTTCTTCTTCGTTCGCTCAACATAAGATAAGAATAATTTATTTTCTTATTCCTACAGCACACGCGATCGACACAAGTAGTTCTGGCCGCACTGAACTCAGGGCCGCCATGATTGATAAGGATTAACCTTTCTGATAGCGAAGCACGATAAGCATGCAGATATGTTGGCTGGCTCTATGGCTTGCAGCTTTGAGGGCACAGGTTGAAAAATATGAATGGAAAAAGAAGAAAGAAACGTACAAAATTTGCAAAGCTCCCTCGAAGTACTCTGGGTTTACAGAAAGGTTTGTTGTAGTCGATATATCTATTCGAATGGAAAGCATCGTCAAGAACGTCTATGACCATAATTTCGTAAGTAAAACCGAGTACCCACCTAGGACTTTAATTGGCGCTAGCAGCATAAAACCAACTCAGCTTATCCGATTACTTCGCCGTGACTACAACTGCAGCACAACGTCTATAATTATCGCGTTCTACTTCCTAACGTATAAACCTTTGTCAATTTAAACTGCTCAAAGTTACGAGCGATAGCTGAAAGGTCATCATTTACATGTCACTTCCTTGGTGTAAAAAAAATTGTACAATTAAATTTAGTGAGAGCAGGCGCAGTGTCGCGACACCGTGAATGGATTAGTTAAGTTGTTTATAGGCTGCCGCCGTCGATGAAAGTTGCAAGTGCTTAGGATATAATAATCTACTCTTCCCCCCCCCATCCCCACACGTCTCCGTGATTTCGGCTCTTCTGCCGGGAAGTTTCGAATTATATTTAAACGTAATGGCCAGCAGACTACTAGTGGTACGAAAACAAGCCGCAAAGAATCTCTAAGAGAAAAAACTGAAAAGGGAAGAAGACAGAAGAAACACTCGCGCGCGCGACAGTGCCCTTTCGTGGTTCCCCACAAGGGACAGGTTGGGTCTTGTGCTCACCACCAAGAAGCACTGTCACTGTTTTTAATTTTATGCTTGTTAGCACGTTTTAGCAACATTTGCTTATCGCAGGGGTTCTGCTGTCACGCTAGATTATGCAACATCACTCTCTAGTCAACATGGGCAAGAAAAGTGGTCTAACCAGTGACGAAAAGATCAAAGTGACGTCATTATTGGCTTCTGGTAAGACAACACCCGAAGATTCCAAAAAATTGCAGCGTGATCACCGAACAATTAAAATTAACGCTTATGCAATTGTAGGTAATGTCAACCGGAAAACTCCGGATAGAGCCTCTTCGAGGAAATTGACAGCTCGGGTTATGCGACAACTTTGTACGAGTAAGGCGACATTTGAAGACGCTGGAGCCCCAATACTAAGCAGAAAGACAAGATGTGAGTGAGGTTCTGCAGAAGCTATGGAAAGTGAAAAAGGCAATTAAACGACCACTTCTAACAAAACCTCAAAGAAAATAGGGTCAAATGGGCTGAAGAGAACATGAAAACTGATTTCTCCAATGTCATATTTACTGACGAATGCAGAGCCACTTTGATGGTCCAGATGAATGGGCGTCTGGATGGATACTCCATGACCGACCTCAACAGACACGGCTTAAGCGTCAACAAGGTGGTGGAGGTGTGATGTTTTGAGCCGGGATAGAAGGTGACACCCTTATTGGTAAATTTGAAGTGGCAGAAGGAGTTAAACTCAATGCAGAAAGGTACTGCCAGTTACTTGAAGCCAACTTGATTCCATGACTGGATGAGCAGATTATCGCACGCAGATTCAGACTGGTATTTCAGGACAATAACGCTCCCTCATACCGAGCACGGTACACAGCTAACTGGCTTGCGGATGGAGGTTTGGATTTAAATAAAAAAGATTATGACCTGGCCAGCAAAAAGCCCCGATTTAAATCCCATTGAGAACCTCTGGGCAGTGATCAAGAGGAAGGTCTATGAAGGTGGTCGGCAGTTTTCTAGCAAAGCTAGCTTGTGGAATACAGTAAAAACAGCTGCAGATTCTATTCCACCATATGAAATATCAAACCCGAAAAAGTCTGTTGATAATCGCCTTATAAAAATCATGAAAAATGGAGGTTGCCATGTTCAAAATTAACTTGTTATGTTTACCACTACTGAACCCTTTTTTCAGTGTTTATTGAATTGTTTTGGTTATAATTTCCTAATTTTGGACGTTCAATAAAAAGATTCCTGTTCACTTGCATTTATTTCCCCTTTATGATGTTTTTATTAACTTGTTGCATAATCTGAGGTAACAGTAAAGAACTAGTAAATAAGCAAATTGTATGATAAACTTATCAAATGGCTAAATATTTATTTTACAAGTGTTGTTTAAATTTGCAACATACCCATACATTTAGTTCATATTGATATTTCTAAGTTGGACACTTATCTTGAAAAGTAAAAAATTGTATTTGCATGATCAAAGGTAACATATTGTAGTTAGGAAAATTAAACCTCCGTCTCCCAGCAGAACGATATCACAGAGGAATGAGCAAGGGACATATAGTATGCCAAGAGAAACGGAGAACCCATGCACGAAGGTGTTCCCACACAGGATCAACGCGCATGGAAACAGGAAGTCGGGAAAGAAGAGGAAGTTCAAAATAAAGCATGAGCAAGTAGGAGTATGAAATCGGGAAGAAAGCAAAGTGGGCACGAAAGACAGACGTCCTGAAGGCCTAGCTAATGGCTGAGGTAACCTACACGAGCCCCTGGGGTCGCCACGCCCCATAACATAGGATGGGCGAACCTGTCTAGCCTAACCCTGTGGCCTATGGCCCACCCTATGCCCCCTGATGGGAGCACTACAATATAAGATGAAACGTTTGAACACAAGCTGCGGGCAATTTGCTGGAGACATTATGCGGCCAACATTATGTATTTGTTGAGCAACATTTTGAATGTAGATGTCAATTGCTGTACTCACATTGGTAAATTCGAGGCAGATGATGGTCCTCTGCATCAAACCTGCTGCATTATACGATGCGGTGTCATAATTCAGGTTGCTGACAGTTTTCGGGAGACGCAATTTTTTCGCATCTCTGCACAGCATTTCCTACAAGCTATGCGCAGCCTGTTTTGGAACATCGTATGATGCAGCATCTTTAAACGCAGAGCAATATCTCATGGCTCAAATTTGCCAGTGCAAGTACTGCAACGAACATTTACATTCAAAATGTTGCCCAACAACTACGTAATATTGGCTGCATAGCATCTCAGGCAAATTATCCGCAGCTTGAGTGCAGACGTTACATCTTGTATTATAGGGCTCTATACACAGAGGGATGTTTTAGTACGTGACTTTATCGCTACTTGTACTGCAATCGACGTTTGCAACCAATATATGAACTGTTCAAAGTACGCAAAGGTAATGCTTGTCGCATAGCACCTCCCAAAAATTATGCGCAGTCCGCCAAAAAGTGAGTTCCTATCTTGTCCTCAAGTCGTAGCGCACAAGCGAAGTGGAAGTTTTACATGTAGACCATTAATGTTGAAGGAAAACAGGGGAACTGTTCGTTTCGTAGAGGCCTTTGCAAATTTCTCGGGCGAAACCTGGCAAGCTGCTTGTTCAGCCAGCAACGTTCAACTATGAGGGCTCGAGCACCCGTATGAAGGGGATCATTTGGGGATACTTATGCGAAATTTCATATATGGCGTGGGTTTCGCCACTATGAATTGCGTATGCATGTGTTGGCAGCAGCCCGATTATGCTTGAGATAGCCTAAAAATGAACTTCACAGTACTGTATTGAGGATAATCGATTTGGAATTATACCTACAATATAGCACAGCGGAGGCTTTAGCTTAACTCGGCGGCCGAGTCAGCCAACGGCACCTACATTTTGTCTGTGGAAACTTCGAATCCATGCGGGAGGCAGCACGAGGGAGCTCCCAGAATGCATCAACGTGCATGAGAACAGGGCGTCTGGAAAGAAGGGAAAGAAGAGAAGAACGCACCATCAGTAGGAGCATGAAAATGAAAGTCAAGTGACCCAACGCAGGATACATTACTCGAAGGCCTAGGTGAGGCTAAGCAAACCTATAGGGTCCTCTTGAGGTCTCTGCTCCTCCAGCACAGGAAAAGCGAATCTAACTAACCTTAACCCTATGGCCTAAGGCCCATCCTATGTCTCTGAGGTGCTAACTAACCTAACCCTGAGGCCGAATTTATACCGCCAAAGGGGATAGATTTTTTTTTTTTTTTTTCATAAATTTGTTATGATGATACATTTTAGCGCTGTCACTTTCGGTAAACGTACAAACACAATTATTCTATGCTATTACGATGGACACCCTAACGTATGAACCTAGTGTAACCTGTGTAAGTTATCACTCGAGCTAATTAGCTAATTCGGTGCTTCATGGACCTATAAGCCCGAAACGCTAGGTGTCGATCTAGTAGCCTTCTGCTTGACGTTTGCCATGATCGCGTCAAGGTTATGCTACATTGGGACAATACTATATAAGTGCGCCGTTAGTCATCTGGTAAATATTCTTTACTGTAAAGTTTTAATTATGATAATGAAAAGTATAAGCTTTGGTCCAGTACGAAAGCGACCTGGATTAGATTTTTGAATACTTTAAGACTCCGTCTCCACAACTGAAGTGATCTAAAAAGGGAGCAACAAGGAGCATAACATGTCAATAGAAACGGGGAACCCACACAGGATCAATCATGAAGGTATAAAGGACCTTTATAAGTGCATGGGATCAACGCGCATTGGCACAGCAATTCTTGAGAATAAAGAAAGAACATATCATCAAGTGATGAGTAGCGGCGTGGAAATGGAAGGAAAAGAAGTGAGTAGGAAGGAAAGACGCCCTAACACAACACCATAGGGATCTACCGGGTTCCCTCGGGGACGGTGCTCCTCTTTACGTAGGATGAGCACACGCGCGGCTAAACTACGCAACAGATTAACTCCTCGCTTGGCCGTTTTGAGGCGGTTCTGCGCATCTCCTCCTATGACGTCAGGTGGAGCGAAGAACGTCGGTATTGCACAAGTATCAATAGTATGTATTCCTAATTCATTTATACCATTATTTCTTGCCGCCATTTGCTGTAATTGATGATTGGTTATTTTGAACAATGAAAAAAAGAACTTGATGAAGCGTATTCGTTTTCCTAAAGCTCCGCAGTAGCGAAAAATGTGACTTTTGGCAGCAGAGGAGTATACTAAGCAGGGTTCGCAAAAACCATGTTTTTTTTTTTTTTGTTGAAACCAAAAGCCATAGTTTTTTGGTTATAACCAAAATACACAAGTTTTTTATTTTTATTTTATTTTTTTTCAAAGCTGGGATTCTGTATTTTTCTGCACCACCGTATCGGTCGGTATTCGGTAGTTAAAAAACGGGTCATTCGGTTCGGCATTTCGGTATTAAAAAAAAAAATACACCGAATGATTCGGTATTTGGTTCGAAATTATTATTAAAACTTCGGGCCCGGGCCCCCACGGATAGGAAGCAATTCCCAAAATGAAGCACTTTGCAACACCGCGGAACCCGAAGCGCTGCGAAAGGAAATCCAACAGAAAGCCATTTACAGCTGACTTACACGCCTGCAGGCCAACACGAGCGAAACCCGATGCTGGTAATGAGTTCCAAACCCTAACAGACCAGGGTACGAAGCACCGACCGAACTGATTAGTTCGGCACCTAACATTCTCCGACGTGAAAAAGTGCGGATCAACCGCAGCACGTGTAATTATCCTAGAGACTGAGGGCCGGGAGCCGGCGAATTTTTTTTCCTGAACCTTTCAGCAAGTACAGTCTCAGGGCAGCCAATGGCGTGGCAGGTCACAGGCCACAGTGGGAGGGGCGAAGGGTGATGCTCAGTGATGGTGTTGCACGCTGATGCATACTCTGA
>LQNS02278096.1:25880074-25890987 GCA_001587735.2 Parhyale hawaiensis | reverse complement strand
TGTTAAATGACCGTTGCTTTAGAATGAGCGCAGTTTAACTATCAGATGGATCAGGCGAATAGGTTGAGCTGATAACAGTTAATATCAAGAGATAGGAATGTTTCAGGCGTATGTTGAAAACAGTGGTTCATACCTGGCGCACCTGGTAAAACAGGCAAGCAATGTGAAAAGCTGTTGTAGAGCAGGCAGAGCAGTACACTTCTTCCAAGCACGCTTGACTCAGTCAGCTAACGTAGCCTGCAGTTGCCGTTCGTTGGTAGCGGCGTGGAAATGGAAGGAAGAGAAGTGAGTAGGAAGGAAAGACGCCCTAACACAACACCATAGTGATCTACCGGGTTCCCTTGGGGACGGTGCTCCTCTTTACGTAGGATGAGCACACGCGCAGCTAAACTACGCAACAGATTAACTCCTCGCTTGGCCGTTTTGAGGCGGTTCTGCGCATCTCCTCCTATGACGTCAGGTGGAGCGAAGAACGTCGGTATTGCACAAGTATCAATAGTAAGTATTCCTAATTCATTTATACCATTATTTCTTGCCAGCATTTGCTGATAATTGATGATTGGTTATTTTGAACAATGAAAAAAAGAACTTGCTGAAGCTTGTTCGTTTTCCTAAAGCTCCGCAGTAGCGAAAAATATGACTTTTGGCAGCAGAGGAGTATACTAACCACGGTTCGCAAAAACCATGCTTTTTTTTTAAACCGAAAACATGTTTTTTTTTTAAATCAAAAGCCATAGTTTTTGGCTAAAACCATAATACACATGGATTTATTTTATCAAAGCTGGCATTCGGTATTTTTTCTGCACCGCCGTATCGGTATTCGGTAGTTAAAAAACGGATCATTCGGTTGGGCATTTTGGTAGGTATGTATTAAAAAAAATACACCGAATGATTCGGTATTTGGTTCGGAATTATTATTAAAACTTCAGGCCCGGGCCCCCACGGACAGGAAGCAATTCCCAAATGAAGCACTTTGCAACACCGCGGAGCCCGAAGCGCTGCGAAAGGAAATCCAACAGAAAGCCATTTACATCTGACTTAGGGCGGCTACACACAATCAAGTAAACTTAACAAGTATACTTGATCAAGTCTTTCATCAAGTATTGTGATATTTCCCTTCGCCTCCACACGGTCAGGTACGCTTGACAAGTCTTCAGTTTAAATCACAATGACGAGTGCAGACGACGACGCTGTTGCATTTGCAGCTTTCTGTATTGTGGCCAAGTGAAAGGCAACTGAAAAGTGAAAAGAACCGGCGGGAGTGGTGCAAAGATTGGGTGAAGAAAAGAAAACATATTCTCATGTTAACCTATTGGCGGAGTTGAAGATTTATTCACGGGATTGCACGACTACCTTCGAATGAACGAAGCGATATACTTACATCTGCTGTCACTGGTAACACCTTCAATTGCAAAGACCAATACAAACATGAGAGAAGCAATTTCTCCCCACGAAAGATTGACTGCAACACAGCGATTTCTTGCTACTGGAAGAAGCTATGAAGATCAAAAATACTCTACCATTGCCTCCTACTACTACCAAGCCAGAGCCTCGAATTCTATAGCGTGAAACTTTACCAAGCCGTTTAGCAGTCATGTAGCTCGATGTTATTCATATTAACATTGGAACAGTGTTGTAACACCGCCGAATTAACGTTGTAACACTGCCGAAAACAGCGAGCTTTTCCACGTGAGCACAACTAGCCAAACTTGACACCCTCAAGTTTGATCAAGTCTTTGGTACACACAGTCCAGTTGACTTGAACAAGTCAAGACTTGAGAACTGCTGTACTAAGTTTAAGTTAGTACGGAGTTGCGACTTGTCAAGTCTAATACTTGATCAAGTCTCACCATACAGACGGTCAAGTTCGCTTGAACAAGTCACTTGATCAAGCATACTTGTCATGTTTATTTGATCGTCTGTGGCCACCTTTACACGCCTGCTGGCCAACACGAACGAAATCCGATGCCGGTAATGAGTTCCAAACCCTAACAGACCAGAGTACGAAGCACCAACCGAACTGATTAGTTCGGCACCTAACGTGCTCCGACATTCAACCGCAGCACGTGTAATTCTCCTAGAGACTGAGGGCCGGGACAGAAGAATACAATCAATGCTTCATTATCTGCGCACAGCCTGCTGGCCGAACTAACAAGTCGGTCCAACAGACGTAAGTGACTCAGCTGCTGAAGCTCAGACCGGTGAGCAATACTCTAACACAGGCAGCATAAAAGTATCTGCGGACAACCAACCTCACTGTCACCAAAATCAGAATTCACCTTACTCAGGAGCCCTATCATACTGGAAGCACAAGGCACCAGTCGCCTAATATTCGGCTGAACAGTAAGCTTCTCATCAAAGACAACACCAAGAATCTCCAAGGAGCTAGACCCCTGAAGCAAAGTGTCATCTATCTCCAGATGCGGATGCTGCGGTACAAGTGTCCGAGACCGACTGACAATCATAGAGTTGGTCTTACAGGCATTCAGATTCATACTCCAGGCCGAGCACTATGCACTAATAAGTGACAAATTCCTATTCAGAGACTGGGCGACAGCGTTACGCTTGCGGGGAGCAGGTATGACTGCTATCAAAGGGGAATCGTTGTCATAGTTGATCATCAAGTTTTCCAGCGAAAAGAACATGTCACTAGTATACAGAACGTATATCAGCGGGCCAAGTATGCTACCCTGAGGGACGTTTGGCTCCAACACTACTGAGGCACTTAAACGCCGTCAACAGACACACTCTGCGTTCGCTTAGACACAAAATCGCGAATGAATGACAGAACCCTACCACCCACACCAAACGACTCAAGCTTGTATAATAGACCCCCGTGGTTGACCTTGTCAAACGCCGTGTTAAAATTCAGCTGTAAAAGGCGTGCCTCAGACCAACAATCCAGAGCAGACTGTAAATGGTGTGGCACCGACAACAAGGCGTCACAACAATCCAAACCAGTTCTATACGCAAACTGACCAGCAAGCAGCAAACCCATAACCTAAGCATAACGACCAAGCTTACAAGCGACCAATTTACCGAACACTTTCGACAAAATGGGCGTCACCGTAATGTAGTTGGCAAAATAGAGTGACACTAGACCTGTGGCAATGAGAGTAATATTGCCAGAACACCAACAAGGGGGAAAATTTCCTAACCGTATCAGGTGCCGGAAGATCACTGCCTGCTTAGGGGCAAGAACGCCAGCAAGCTGCTTATAAAACAGAGGAAACATGCCTACCGGGATGTAGGTTTAAAAAAAAAACTTATATAAATCTGTACATAGAACACCTTTAAAAGTCTTAATACATTCTAGAGCACATAGAACACTTATTTCAAGCTCTTGACTACATCATCCACTCGTAGTTCCCGCTTCTCTATGCTAGGATGGATGTGACACTTGAGTGAGCGCAACACTATGACACACTACACCCAATTCTCAGAGCGCATCGTATCTTCTCTTGGATGGAGAGCAATACAGCGTGAAAATGCTCAACTGAACAAAAACCAACGGGATTTTCCCAATGTCTTCTAGGAAGGATGGTGGGTCATAGAGAGCTAAGAAGTTTCTTTTGTGGGCGCAGGAAATTCAAATGTACCAAAGAAAGTCATTCGGCACATCCATTCTGTATCGGTAGAAGATTCAGTAAAGATTCGGTATCGGTATTTCAGTAGATGAGAATACCGCCGGTACTACAGAAGTACCGAATTTTATTCGGTAGTCCCAGCTCTGTTTTTTTTAATATCTTGTTATTTTTCTAGTTATAGGAATTCTAACCAACATTTAAAGGGTTTTGTACTTTGTAAACTTTTAGTTAGATAATCATCATCATCAATCTTAGTCGCTTTATTTCAACTTCATGTTGTAGAAAAGTGACTTTAAGAAAAGGGGTTGAGAAAAATCAGTCAGCAGAGTACCTGTATGTGCTATGGCTATATTTAACATCCAAACTGCAGAGAAGCTGTAAGTTATAATTATAGTAGTATAAAATCCTATGAAAAACTTGGAAACACTTCAAATTACAAATACAACTTGACAGATTTAGCTAGCTGTATAATCCTTTGAAAATTGAAATAACATAGAAACCCTTCGAAATACAAAGAAAACTCGATAGAAATGGCTAGCTACTAGCTAATTAAAAGCAGAGTATTGAACTAGCAAAATGCAATGGCTATATGCCTACATCCATCTCATGAGCTCACTAGCTAGGTATCTAATAGCAACTTTAACTACTACTGCTAATTTTCTGTAGCTGCTAGCCTACCAGAATGTAATTAGAAATGCATCTCTGAAATGAAATAACACAAAATACAATTAGTTATAAGTTCTTAATAAACATAACTAATAGTTGACCCAACCTGTCCTAACAGTCAGACGGATTCCTAAATAGAAACACATTAACTCATCCTTTCAGCTGCATAAACAAAATTTTTCTAGAAGTGAAACTACATATTTATTTCGCAATATTTATGAATAAAACCCAAACAAATCTAATAAAAACTAAATAAGTATAAAAACATGTTATTTGGTTGGTTTCAACCATTGTTTTTTTATTTGGTTTAAAACAACCAACCCTGAAACAAAGTCTTCGCTATTGTACTTCTAACAATTTTTGCCCAAGAAAAATGATAAACTCCTACGTAGTAATTATGAGTAATTCAGTTTTCCTCCTTAATTTTCCAAGTTACCACAGACAAACTAATTTCTCTTAAAGATGTCATGAAACTTGAAACAAAATCTAGGCCTATCATGTCAGACTTCGAACGCTTTTGTAGCCAAATTGCCCTAATAATTACGTTTCTTCCGGAAAAGTCGAAGGAAAATGGCATGTCCACGGGGAAACTGTTTAATTACTTGAAAGGCCGCCTTAGAAAGACTGATATAATGAAGCTTGAACTAGTAATAAATACATTCCTACATTTAACAGTTTGTAATATTTTGATGAGAAAAGCTCTTTAAAATGCAAATTTCACAGGTAAAGTTTAAAAATTTGGACTTGAAATTACTTCTAGATCGTTAACTACTCCACTGATGATACGTACCTATGCAGCTGTAATTTTTTTTTCCTGTAAGCCATGTTCTTCCACGGTCATATTTCATTGCGGAGTGCACTGGAAGGCCTATGTAAAATGATACATGATTACAGAATAAGCTATATCAATGCTTAGGAAGCCGTAGTTATGTTGTTGTATCCTAATTGATTTCTTCGTCTTTCAACCTAATTTGTTTGATATTGTATTGCCTTATTAGTTATTTCTGGCAAACGGATTTTTGCATCGCACAGTAAACAGCTGTGATCGTGCAGAAATGATTAGGTACCCTTTTTTTTCTTCATGGAAGCAGAGGCGTAATCAAGGGGGGCAGGGGGGGGCGCGGCAAGGGGGGACAGCTGGTGGTGAAATTTTACTTTAGGTCCAAAATTAATTTTTGGCACCTTGAGGTGCTATATATAGGTAAGTTCCCATTTTTCTAATGGGGGGGGGATACCCAGCGACTCCACAAGAGGTTGGAGGGGGTTGGTTTAGGGTTAATTTGGTTGGGCTTGGGTTAATTTGGTTGGGTTAGGCTTGGTTTGGTTGGGTTAGGCTTGGTTTGGTTGGGTTAGGCTTGGTTTGGTTGGGTTAGGCTTGGTTTGGTTGGGTTAGGCTTGGTTTGGTTGGGTTAGGCTTGGTTTGGTTGGGTTAGGGCTGATTTTATGGGGTCATGGTTGGGTTTGTTTGGTTGGTTTAGGTCAGTTTAAGTTCTTGAGGAGTCGCCGGGTATTTTCTCCCACAGCAATACAATGAAAACTTAAAAATTAAATATCTCGAAAATTAAGCATTTGCTAATAAAATGGTATTCGTTTAAAATGTGTTCAGATGGGTCCTTTTGCCTACATAACACCTTAAAATTTCGCTGGGACAGCGCAGCATCTAGGGGCGCCAAACTGAGGCTGGAATACAACCTAGTCCTTACAGATTACTGAATATGTTACCGATCAAATAATAGAATTAGCAGGGCTGAGCATTGCATATTACAGGTACTGGGCCCCTTTGGCCCGTGTGCCCCGGGCGCATTATTAGTTTTTGCAGGGGCAGAGTTTTTGAAGAGGTACACCGAGCAAGTGCATGTTACCATTCGCACAGGGTTGCCACTCATGGGCTATTTCCAATGTTTACTGTTTCCTGCTTCTCTTCGGTCGAAAGTGATATATCTTCGTAAAGTGATATCATTCAAGAGACAATGGTCAGTCTGCCATTGTCAGAATTCCAGTATTCCCGTTCGTATTTTCCATCGTGTGTGGATGTTTGGAACGGTCTTGATGGCTCTGTCTTTGCTGGTGCGGGTATTGGCAGCGTTAAACGATCTATACGCAGAGCTATTCTGTGATCTCGGATCTTCTTTTCGTATTATTTTACTTTCACTTACACATGATTTTCATGATTTTTATTGTGATCAGTACCTATGTAAATTGCGTCAATTTAAGACAATTTACATGAATAACGTTTTCGTCATAAATGCTTAGTTTTCGAGATATATGACTTCGAAGTTCCCATTGTTTTTCTATGGAAGAAATTACCGAGTGATCCCATACAAGTGAAATTAGGGTTGGGTTAGGAAGGTTGGGTTAGATAAGGTTAGGTTAGGTAAAGTTAAGTAAGGTAAGGTTAGGTAAGGTTAAGCTAGGTAAGGTTAGGTAGCTAAGGTAAAGTTAGGTTAGGTAAGATTAGGTAGGTTAGGTTAGGCAAGGTTAGGTTTCTTTAGGTTCTTCTTAGGTCGTTAGCAAGCCTGGAGGACATCGGCTATTTTCTCCCATAGGAAAACAATGGGAGCTTCAAAGTCTACTATCTCAAAAACTAAGCATATACGACGAAACAGTCATTCATGTAAATTGTCTTAAATTGACCCAATTAACATACTGAAAGCAACAAATACCCCCCAAAAAATAACATGTGTAAGCGAAAGTAAAAATTTACCCTTCTTTTTTTTCATTCTTTTGTTTTCTTCACCCGCTGGGCTGGTTGCGTGGGGGTTTGTTAACATCATGGAGTTTCTCCGCTCCTACGTCGCCAGTCTGGTGTGATTTAATAAAAATAATAATTTGCTGTATATTGCAGTTACGTGCTAGCTATAATATTATGTGGCATTCAGCATATGCCATCAAATGACAATATGGAGTAGCCTAGGCCCTCTGTAAAATCAATGCAATTTTTTAATACCCCTAGCATCGGAAGCTGATTCACGTTCTCAAGCTCGATCAGATCAATTTCATAAATCTGCAGTGCACCATAAAAAGGTACCTACTATAGAACCATCACTGCCACCTGGCAGACGCAGTTACAGTATGTTAGGTCCCCATTCAGTACGCGAGCAACGTGCTTAGCCTGGGCCCGCAAGCCGCGCCACGAGCCAGTTTTTGTCGTGTGTTGGCATCTTTGAGCCGAGCCGCAAGCCGCGCAATCAGGGCCGGGATGCACGAAACTACACTAAGTGTATTAAGCTCACAAATTTTCCCTTAACGTCAGAAAGGTAAATTTTTACAAAAATCCAATATGACGCCCAGCTAATTCCTTGCTATAAATCGATAGTAATCTACTGGAGAAGTGCGGTGATACCCACATATATCAGTCAGAAATGTATAGTTTATCAGTATATGACATTGAAGTCCCCATTGTCTTTCTATGGGAGAAAATAGCCGGCGTCGTTATAGGCTTGCTAGGGACCCCATAGGAACTTTACTAATCCAATATAACTTAATCTAACCCAACCCTACCTAACCCAGCCCAACCCTACCTAACCTAACCGAACCCAACCTAACCTAACAGAACCTAGCGTAACTCAAATTAGCGTAACGCAACCTAATCAAACCAACCTAAAGCTTAGGTTGGGTTAGGTTGAGTTAGGTTAGGTTGGGTTTGGTTAGGTTGGGTTAGGTTAGGTTGAGTTAGGTTACGTGAGGTTAGGTTAGGTTGGTTTACGTTGGGTTGGGTAAGGTCCACATTCCAGAGTGTGGCAGAGGAGTCGCCAAATGAAAGTCAAGGGGGCTGGTCGCCGGGGTAATCAGGTTGCCAGTCACCACAAAATTAGTTGCCACTAGTCCAAAATGTTGTCGCCAGTCACCGACGACGTGGTCGCCAGTTGCCAAATCTTACAGATACATATAGCTTATCAATCACAAATAAAACTATAGTTACTTTGCCCTACCACTTGAAACTTGACCATTTTTTGGTTAATTTACCGTGTTAATTAGGTACCCGGCAAAAAGTCTATAAACTGTCTCACAGTCTCATACCTACTCGTTACTTGACTCACAGCTAAGGAAAATTATTACTGGTAAAGATATCAGGACAGGGCTGTTTATAGTATTTTCCAAGTCTGCAACAGTGAGTTGCCAAATTGACACATCTGGGTAATGTTTCTTTTCTGCAGTCACCAAAAAGACATATTTGCGCAAAGCCCCTCTCTCTTAGAGTCGCCATAAAGACACAGATGATCATTTCTAATCATGAAGAGTCGCCAAATAATTGGCGATAATGCACACTTTCTGAAATATGGGGTAAGGTTAGGTTGGGTTTGGTTAGGTTTTGTATAGTTAGGTAAGATTGGGTTAGGTTATATTGGGTTGGGTTAGGTTATATTGGGTTAATAAGGTTTCTATGGGGTCGCTAGCAAGCCTCTAACGACGCCGGCTATTTTCTCCCATAGAAAAACAATAGAAACTTCAAAGTCATATATCTCAATAACTATGCATTTCCGACTGATATATATGGATATCACTGCACTTCTCTAATAGACTACTATGAATATCTAGTAGTGAATTAGCTGTGCGCCATATTGGCTTTTTGTAAAAATTTACCGTCAGAAAAGTGCACTTTTTGAGCTGCGGGCACATTCACAAACAATTATCGTTTTCCCGCCAACAGAGATTTTCCTTTATTTTATACTTAAGTTACGGGTGCTAGGACCATCCTTAGATGCAGTAAAGACTTAACTAGCCTACTTCTTAAAGATGCGGCACAAGATGCAGTAAAGAAACAGCTGCAGAAACTAAACACCGACGAGGAAACATAACGAGTGCAAATTTGGTCCATTTTACATAAGATTTATATTCTCTAAGTATTTATACAAAAATATAGCTTAAAATTATTCTTTTAGTTTGGTTTACCAAGGCGCTCAACTGGCAGAAAAATTTCTTGCACGTCTGGCCGCACGAGCAAGCTTCGACGCGAGGAAGCCGTAGATCCAATTTTCTATTGTATACTATCGAACACTTTGGGGTGTGAATGAAACTGATTTTAATCTTTTATTATTCCTAAATAGTTAGGCGCGTTCTAACTATCCTTGCCTATTTAAAATATTAGAAATAAACACAGCTCTTAAAAGGCACACCCAACTCCATAGCGTCGCAGCGGAACTTTGTAGCTACTTGGGGTGATATTTTCAGTGCTGTTTCGGTCTACATAAATTACATCAGGGAATAACAAAATTTTCGGACACTTTGTAGTGGATACTGATTTTTTATTCATTATTTATTCCGTTTTCAAACTAAAATTTGTTCTAGGGCATCTAAAACAAGAAAATATGACCTGTACTCCAGTCACGGCAGGAACGGAAGAATTCAGCTGGTCGTTCAATCTCTGCTTGTAAGAGACTGTGATTGGTCGATATCGGGCTAGGGACGATTTTAAGCATTTGCACGCAAAAGGGCCTAAAGAGACGATAAATGCCTTTGAATTTTTTTTTGTGCATTGGAGATTTGGTGGACTTGAGATGTCCTCAGGATAAGGCCATTAAAGCAGTTTAAAGAAGAAATTTCTATCTAGCCGCACTATCATCTCTCACGACGATTTTGCATTCACGTAAGCTTTCCTGCGCGCGCCACCACTAAAATAAACACTACCTAGGCAAACTTAACCTAGCCCAACCTACCCTTACCTAACCCAATCTAACCATTCTAACCTTACTTAACGTTACCCTAACCCAACTTAATCAGCGATACAGCGAGCAGTGCGGCGCACCAACTTGAACGCTGCTCACGCGCACACGATCTGCGTACACCACACGCACACAAATCGTCGTGAGAGACGATAGTGCGTCCCGGCCGCGCTACCGTCGTTCACGACACTTTGTGTGCGTGTGAGCGGCGTTCAAGTTGGCGCGCCGCGCTGCTCGCTGATTAAGTTAGGTTACGTTCGGTAAGGTAACATTAGGTAAGGTTAGAAAGGTTAGGTTGGGTTAGGTTAGGAAGTTAGGTTAGGCTAGGTTCGGTTAGCTTAGGTAGTGTTTATTTTAGTGGTGGCTCGTGCAGGAAAGCTTACGCGGACGCAAAGGTGTCGTGAACGACGGTAGTGCACCTCGGCCCAGGATTGTAGCATCTGTGTTTCTGGCACGGGGGCGATGACCTAACGAGAAAAGGAACTGGTCAAAAGTCGCCGATATTATTGCGGCCTTGCGTCTATTGTGTCACAGCTCTGTAAATCAGGTCGATAGGAGTACCAGACTCTTCTGGGTGTAGCAGACATTTATTTGCAGCAGGAACCAGTGCAGTGCTGGCGAGCTTCCTAGCTGGGGAGAAGATAGCGGTCAAGGTGACTCCAGCGTTACTTTAGCAAGGCGTTAAGCGAAGTTTTTAAGTGGCACCGAGACCATAATTTTGAACTAGAATGAAATGATGTCTTCAAAAGCTTTCATTTTATGAAATTTCAGTTGTATTTCAAACGGAAACAACTTTGTGCTTAGAGAAGCGATCGACTTCGATAATATGAAAAAGTATTATTATTATATTGAGTAGTTTTAGTCTCCGTCTGTTGTTGTTGTAGTTACGTAGGGGGCGGCTCCGGAGGGGGTCGGGCATGTGGCGGAAGGTATGAGAATGAAGGTAGGGAAGACAAGAAGTCATGCACAGATAGAGGGCTGTCCCATAGAGAGGTAG
>LQNS02278096.1:25826251-25853977 GCA_001587735.2 Parhyale hawaiensis | reverse complement strand
ACCCGAGCGTTCGTTGGCTATGGCTATGCTGCGGTGGAGGGCAGTCAGGAGTATTACGTGCAGATCGATAACAAAGATCAGCAGATAGCATCTCCTCACGACTCCACACCACCCGACCTGCTGGACATGGCATCTCTGCCTTTCTAAGTTTCTACCGCAGCTAAAATCATCGGGATTGTGAGCAGAGCAGTATACTACGTATGGCTACGTCTTTACTTCAACCGCAGCCTTTACAGGCTGGAAGGTACCGAAGTTAAACCCGAGATCAAAAGAAGAACTTCACTTCAGCTGCAGCCTTCAGAGCATGGTAGGAATCACAGCTAAAATTGGGATAACGAGCACAACACAGAAGTGGCTGCGAACACTTCACGACAACACACCAGATCACGGCATGTACACCACACCTTTGCCACAACCTCCAACGGTAGTCACAGACGTGTGAAGTTCGTCATACAGTGGGCACCAACAACAGACAGCACTATATGAATCAATTGACAGGGTTACGGTTTCACAGAAACAGTCAGGGTTTCAAGTAACTATAGGTACTATGATTGTACATTCCAAGCGAGGTAAGTAGTGAGGTGGGTTACTAAAGCCGCGCGTATTCCATATGAAATAAGCTACAGGCAAGTAGAGGTCAAATTATTCTCGAGACTTTGAGAAAGATCGAAAAAACTCGTGGTTTTTGGTCTCAAAATATATATAGACGAGACAGATCAAGATGAAAGTAAGCGATCTATCCTGAACTGAAATTAATCAGTCTGCATTAAATGAATATTTTTAGTTTATGCCTGCCTTCCAAAAGACTGTGATCTACAGAGAAAAAAGAAGGGACATGAGCAATTGAGTATGTTACACGACAGGAGGATCCCAGCGAATGAAGATCATCAGGCATAGGTCCAACAAAGAAATAAAATAAAATGTACAAGAAAGGAAACGTTTCCTCAGTGCCCACATAGTGTGTGACCTACTCGAGATTAAGACAAGAGTATAATACGAATGCCGGTAAGTTGAGTTTGAACTCAACAGAGTCTAGCCTATCCTATACCTAACCCAGTCGGCAGTACACGCACCACATACTTGACCGGGACCGACCCCCCCTCCCCACAGGCTTAGCTAGGCTATATCGAGGTCCCCTCGGGAGCGTGACTCCTCCGCGTAACCTAGGACGAGCGCTTAATGAACAAACAACGCAAGTCGGTGGCAATGGGCAGAAAATCTCAAGAAAAAGAGCGGGCGTACCAGACACTGAGACAGCCCAGGACCAGTGCCAAGTATTCGAAACAGCTGACGGCGGACACCACAGAGCGCACGAGCGCTGCTCATTGCTGCCAATACGCATGGGCCGCACGTCCATCTCGGCTGCCTTGTGTAATACACAAGGTAACTAACTGAGCCGAGATACTATAGCCTAGCAGTCCTAACATGGAGGGCCGAACAAGCGCGCGCCACGTTGCCACGACACGCATATACTCACACCATAAACACCTGCCTCAGCAAACACGGATGGAGAAATTTCCGGAGAATGTGCGACGAAGGCCGCGATAGAAGAATAAAGTGCCAGAACTTGAAAAGCAAACAGACGACAGAGCACGCATGTAGGCAGGAAGTGATCATGAAGTGAAGAGCAAGATCATGAAAACGGAAATTCAGTTTGCTGCATGGCCAGCTACGTCAGAAAATAGAGCAAAAAAAGTTTGGCTTTCACTTTCATCGTAATGGATGGGAGTGCATATTTTATTTGTCTTTGCGTCGTTCGGCGCTGGGTTGTGCTTGGAAGAATAATTAGGGGTGTGGCGATGGCATCGGGAAATATTGGAATCGGCACAACCCCTTTATGTCACTTGCGGTACCGTCTTGTGCCAGGACCTGCAGGAACGTGCCCCCCCCCCCCGTACTACATCTTCAGCATCCATTGCTGCAGCATGATAAAAGAGAGAATTGAAATTTCGCAGTTTGGATGACACCCGAGTCCATTCTGCAGTTACTGCCCACTAGCGTAGTTCAGACTTTCTCTCAGAGAGCAATAGTATCCGATACGCAACATTCCCAACAGTGATATTCGTACGAGCATGGCAAAATTAAAGCTTGAATCAAACTGTCAGCCGTAACTGTTGCCTCTAGGCGGCAGCATGATTTCTTTCCTTCTGTCTGTTGCCATAGACTTCTGTTGATGAATATCTTTAAAGCATCTAGTCACCAAATAGCTAAATTTATTAATCCAGAAAACCCCATTCCTAACAATTTTTACTTAGACAACTATGTTTTCTGTACAACAGGTATAAGCGCATCTCAAGGGGTGACAGCAGACAGGTTAAGGGGTTAACAGTATTAGCAAAACAAGGCGTCAAATCATAAGAAACTGTGTGCGGTAATGGCCGTCAGGGTTGCCGAGTCGTGATCGGTCATTTTTGGGATCCACGAGTCAGAGTCAGGAACTGGCTGGACCCAAGAGTCGGAGTCGGACTTGACCCACCCGATTACGCAACCCTGCTTACAGAACACCACACTACATGACCTCCAATTTCCACACATTCTTATCAACAATATGACGTCATCATTAGCATGCGGATATAGGAGCAAAATGCACACCAGTTGGCCGGATATGCACCATCCCCAATATATGCAAGGATCCCTCGAGGCAGTTAACCGCTCGGAAGAACACCACACGCCCCGTAGCAATTCTTTGCATACTAAGAGCAATAATATTCGTTTTCTAAGCCGACAATAACACCAATAAGTGTCACTGAGCGCACGAATATATTTTAATTATGTTTGGTAAAAATTTACAGAATAAAAAATCCTAGCAAATGTGGGGGCCACCCATTGACGCCAGCAAAAGTGTGAAGATTACAAGTCACAGAATAAATAGGGGTTCGTAATCGATGGGACGCATATTTCATATACGTGAGCGCAAGAATCAATGCGCTAGCGCAAAACGAGAGACCTTCCCCAGCGGTGGGCACCTGTGGCCAGCCAGAGAAGTAAACAAATGTCCGAAGGCCTGCGACCTTCAGACTTTTGTTAGGTACTCTTGGGGTTGAGTCGCACGAGCCCACCCTGATCTTTACTGATTTCAGTACCTATCTTGTGATTCTGTAGACAACGTCAGACATAGTATTTCGCTTCGCTCCAAGTCAAGTTCGTCCCCTTGCTTTCTTCCTTAGATAACCACACCCTGACCGCAACCCCAGCCGAGCACACAACAAACAGAACCTTTCAAATACTTCATGACTGAGATCGTCATTCCATAGCCCATTCAAGTCCAAGGCGCGGAAGGAAGAACATTTAAAGATGGACAGAAGGAGAAAAATAAAATCGGCTCTCACCGACGCCAAGGAGGCACTCAACAGGTGAACAAGGTACGTCATACACGCTGTCTCCAAAAGAATCGTTGCGATTTGAACTTCGTGGAAGAAGAGGACGGACACAAACCGGTTTTTGGATGCACTCAGCGGGTCGTTTCCTACGACACAAAGAGTCGTCAGTCAACTCTCGGGGACTTTGTATCGGTGGGCTACTTCTGGTCTAAACAAATCCTATTCTCAGAGCAAATACGTACGTAAAAACAAGATATGGTGGTAGGAGAGTACATGCCGCACGTGTTAATGTCACCCGAATCACGGCAATGCAGAGCACTTATTATTATTAGAGCCGTAGATTAGTGACCGCAGCAGCTGGCATGCAGAGTACTTCAACGTTGAGGCCAGCCCATGCAGGCAAATGCTGCTTTACCTCGAATACAGCGCGTTTGCATCTGGCACGAATGGAAACCGATAAGCAGCACTGTGGTGTCAGAGAAAAGTTTCATGCTTCTGCAACTGTCTAATAAAATCCATGGTAGCGTTAGAAGCGCAACTAGCACAACGCGTGGACCTCACAAACTGCTACGCAAAATAGCACGGAGAGTAAATAACGTTTTTATCATCGCTGAGTACGATCTAATTAACTGTTGAGCCTGGGCACGGAAACCCGAGCACGTCGTACCTTCAGGGCACGTGAAGTGTACAGCTGCGGGCACGAGTACACCGATACAACGACTAATGTTCGAAATATGTTTCGTTGCAGTCCGCGAGCTCGACTCATTCACATAGTTGATTATCTATCGCTTGCAGTGAAAACGGTCTTCAAATTATCATAAGTGCAATTGAGTCAAAGTCAGCACAACGAAATGACAAAACCTGAGTGTGACAAGGATGTACGTGCCTTTGACGTACGACCTGCATCGAATTTCTGAACCCAGGAGTTTTATTTGCAAACGAATCGTGCAGTCTAACGGTTGGAGAACTGGTCCACGATAGGTAGGTGTGAACACTGCATTTCTGGCAGAGCACATGAACGCTCTGCAAAATCACATCTCTACGACGACGCGCCAAATGATCTCTTATTTAAAAAAAGCAAGAAGTTTCGTACAATATTATAAGCAACATGGAGGGAAGGGTAGGCACCAGCGAAGTTGTTATTATTTCATTAAGGAACTAACGCACAGTAGAGCAGTTTGAGCGGATAAACACCGTTACTTTTAGAGTACATACCGTGTGCCTCACATGGGACGGTACAATTTACAGCACCTAACGAGTTAGCAGGAAACAAACAGGAGATGCAGTAGCTACTGTATGTACCGAGGTTACTCTGCTTTGTATAGGTGAAACATAGAACATATCCACCAAAGTAAGGTGTAAACCCAGTAACTCTTACTATGTTCCAATCTGAGCCTCCTATACACACAGCTTTCGCGACGATATAAAAACAGATGAAAAATACAGGACATGCATATACCTAGGTATTATGTATAACAACGCAAGGAGTCATGCATGAGAACAATAGAGCGAGGAAGAAGCAAGTAAAATACTCTTCCCCAAAGTGGTCACGCCCTCTTATAAAAAAGCACTTCATAAACGAATAGGCTCTTGCCAGGGGTGAAATAGCAGACAGACAGGACCCGCACGCGAGGATTCCAGGGAGCAGCAGCAGCAGCTAGGGACGGACATGGCGACAGGTATAAGGGGCAAGAGCAAGAGCAACAGCACGAGCAGCCAGCCGCAGAACGCCAGGGTCACCCCGAGCAAGACTTGCGCCACTGACATTGAAAGCTCTCCAATGTCGAGGATCGCCTCGATATACGCAGCCGTGGTCCTGTGTACATCTTGTCCTGCTTCCTTGACGGGGGAATGCGCAACACAGAAGACGCAAGGGGTCAGCCACGCCACAGGAAGACAGTCATTCGCTAATTTTAAAGAAGTACTTGGCAAGGGCTAAAGCCGCACCGCGATAGTACAGAAAGTGGTGTGAAGTTGTAGAGAAATTCTGCAGATTATAACAATTGCTGCTAAGGGTGAGTGGTACTCAAACCGCAGCCAGCCATCACAAACTTCAGTACGAGCTATACAGTGGTTCGCTTACACGACAGCAGTAGTTGGCAAGGGTCAGTTAGCTAGCACTCACGTCCCATGCAAGACATAACAGATATCTGTAGAGTGTAGACAGTCCTAGAAAAGTCGTACATTTAACAGCAATAGCTGGCGCGGGACAGTTGTGCTCACACCACAGCAGATAAGTGAATATGGTGCGTACGTCTCCCTAGACATAACTACGGTGTTTCCGAAAAAAGACAACACGTAGAAAGTCGACAAATACGTGGAACTCATGCACGAGGTAATTCTCAAACAAGGTTCGTGCATAGGAACAACAGGAAAAAAAGAGGAAGATCAGAATCAACTACAGCATTGTCACTAGGAGAATGGAAGGAAGCAAAGTAGGCACGACAGGTACTTTTGAACGTTGCTGTGGGCGCTGCTTCCCATGCATAGAATGGGCGAACGTAATCCTATGGCCCATTCTTGCACGTACGACACATATAGTAGCTAAAGTAGGGACACATGTAGCACTAGTAAGGGCCAGAGTGCATCGGTAGCTATACAGCAAAAGCTGATGAAGCTAAAATAGCACTGATAAGGCAGGAAGACACCGCACACAATGGGGCGAGCCTCAGTCATACTCGCACGGTCACAATAGAAGCAAAGCTCAGCCACAATGATGCCAAACAGGCACATATCAGACTAGCTGAACTGCTCCATACCAGTCAGTGTACGCTTACATTGTGTAAGGCATCAGTTAGTGGTAATGGCAGAAGATAAATATGGCGGACAGTACTAGAGTTTAACGGCCGGAGTGATAACGACTACGAGGTCCGTCACCACCATACACAGCACCTTCACAACACACATGTATGGCATTCGTTGGTTAATGGGTTAGTTAGATATTCCTATTGGTGAGGCAGTTGGAACGGCTAATTCAAGTATAAAATGATTTTAACCAATGCAAACCAGCTCGTTTATTTCATGCTCGCATGTATTAACCAATTGGTAACCTATGTCCTGTCTAAATGGTTACACTTGCACAGATAAGTATGAAGTATTGTGGCTCCGCATTAGCCTATGTTCTAGGTCAAGTCTTCCTCCCCATAGAATACCTGCAAGGCTTTGGCCCCAAGAGCGGAGAAAGAAGGGGCATGTAAATGTAATACGTCGAGTCAAGAGAAACGTGGAACCTATGCACCAAGGTGTTCCAGCGGGATAAACACGCATGGATACAAGTCGGGAAAGAAAAGAGAGATCAATAGGAGTAGAAAAAAGAAAGAAGCCACGGAGGTCATGAAACGAAAATATCCATAAGGAGTACTGAATGAGGCAAAGAAAATTTTGTCTGCTATGAAAATAGAACGTCACTATGGTAGTATAATACTCAGTACGACCAAGCCGCAGCCACAGTAGCAGCTGTCAACACAACGGTACAATGCCACGTTCATGTCGAACGTGGAACGCCATAGACACACACGGCAGCAGACAGGACATGATAATGGGGACGAACCTTATCCAAAGTTTCCTGTAATGTAGCGACAGACAGTAGCATAACATACAATAATGCAAGACAGGAGGCGGCTGCATACATCCAATGAATGAACTACAGACAGTGTCTCGCACCGCAAGTGAGAACAATGCGTTGCACTGAACGCATAATGAGAGAAGAAACGGTCACAGCGGAAATTAAGGTTTAATTCGCGCAACAAGAGCGTTAGGTAGTGCAGGCAAGACTTGCGGGGGAGAATATGGGAATAAGTTTTAATGTAGACCAAGTACTAGGGATTATATAAATTCTATAATTGTCGTTATATTCACAATTCAAGGCTCCCTGCCGCTGCACTCCACAAGAGGATATGTACGTAGTATGTTAAGAACAAATGCATGGAAACATAAGACCGCGAAAGGAGAAGAATATTAGCAAAACTTCGGAGTACTAAGGAACGAAACCAAAGACGTCCCGAAGGCAAACTATAACTAAATAAGGCTAAGGTAAGCTACGATAAAGCACAGTGAGTAAGATATCATGGGCAGAAGGTACATCTAGGAAAATTCGCACGCGATATAGTGCCGCACTTGACACATAACTGAGGCTATGGTACGCAATCTATGATATAGACAGCACAGTAGAGAAGTTACCGTAGTTCGGGCGGATAGTCAAGATTAGGTAGTTCCCTACCGGGAATGCTCGAGGGGGGGGGGGGAGTGAAAGCGTTGGTTATTTCTAGGTCACTGAAAAATATGCCGAAATTAATTTGTGACACAAAATAAAAGAACAACCTTTTTCTTCACCGCACGAATATTTTGCGGGTGTGCGGGGACACAACCAAATTTTTTATTCGTATCGGCATCGAAAAGATTGGGTACAACTGCTGCATAAAGTAGCGCGACGCACGCAAGAGGAACCATGCAGCACATGGCGGTAAGAAGCAGGTCCTGTGAGCAGCAATATCTTGGGGAGGCATCGGGCAAGTGCAAGGAAGGTCGCTGGTCGACACACTCGAGCTCAGGTAAGTTACATCGCTTACCAGCTGCTACAGTACGTACGACGGTACACTTAAGTTACGTCCTCGCACTTGCTAGCTTTCCGATGAGATGAAAGTCGTGTAATGTATGCCACCCGACGGATGTGAGCAGAGGCATCTCGCTGTGATGGTTCCTCTTAGCCGGCTGAGCTGACGACCAATGGGTGACCTAACAGCGACTTAACCCCGCACTGCCCGTAGAGTTGCTTTATTTATATGGCGCTCTCGGTATATAAGAGTTCAACAAGTTTTTGAAGTTCTATCAACTCGCACAACGGTAACACTTTATTATTATTAAAACTTCACGCTTGGGCTCCCACGGACAGGTAACACAACCCAAATGAAGCATCTTGCAGCACCGGGTAGCCCAAAACGCTGCCAAAGGAAATCCTCCAGCACTTGGGACTCTGGTGGAACAGCCTTGCCTCCGCCCCGACAGCCAGATGGGTATTGTACTCGTAGGTGTAAACTATACAGGAGTTTGTGCGAGACCGAGCGCAGTGCCGAAATATTAAAAAAAATTTGCACGAAAAACTTTTGGCTACCGAAACTTTGGTCTTGCAGCAGATTCTGTAAATTTTTTCATAAATAATTATACTTCTTACTGATATTGCCAGACAATCGTTCCAGGAGCAAGCAGCTGCATTTTATACAAATTCTCCCGGACTTTTGGGAGTGGTTACTCAGCACCTAACCAGTACAGAGAGAGATTTCAATTGTCGGGGGGGGGGGGGGGGGGGGGGGCCCAAACTNGGGGGGGGGGGGGGGGGGGGGGGGTAGCCCCAAACTTGGAAGAGGACATGCATGCAGCGCAATGCAATTGTTTCCCGGAATATACGGACTCCTAACGTTTACATGATGAGAGACGCTTATAGGTAAGTAGCATGCAAACGGTATGTTCGATTGGGTGACAACAGTAAGCCTTCGAGGCTTCATTTGTAAGAAACTGCCCTGCTAACAATAAGGGTCGCTAAAACTGTAATTTAGCTTCTGGGTGGCGCCCCCAAATGTTGCTAGGATTCCGGCAGCTGCTGTTTCGGGTGTTGACCCTCAATCGGTTGCCCTCGAGACTTCCAAAAACTCAACATTGCTCGGTAAAATGGAAGTTTGCAGCCGGTTCAATGTATGCACGATGCGTCTAACAATTGCAACACGATTCAAAGTTGCCATGCCAAGGCTTGACTGGAGTTTCGGATAATTCAAGCTTCGAATGCCTATGTTTGGCGTCCAACTGAACATGCCCTCAATTCATATGAAGTACTCGGCTCGGCAGCTCACAAAACATATTAGCCTCTGGAACGAAAGGCAAGCATGGATATTGAGAGCCTCGAGAATGCAGTCACAGCAAAGTTCCACAGGTCAGATCCGGTACAAGTGACACGCTAAATGAAATAAACTATAGAAATATACTTCTCAGTTATAGCTCGCCAACTGTACAAAACAGTAGTTGAACTGATCACACAAAACAGACGCTATAGTAATACCCTGTGGGTAAACTCAGGAAAACTGACCGTACAAAAGAAGAGAAAGCTACAAAAAATGTGTTGCTGGTAAGCTCAGGTAAGACAGACTGCACAAAATAGAAAAAAAAGTCAAGTTGAAGTAAAATTAAGTTAGGATATGACTGAACTATCCCCACACCGCACTTATGGACACACAGAACTTACCATAGTACATATGATAGGTGTGGTGGTCGAATGTGTGGGGCGGCTGGGGGGCTGCTTCTACATCCATGTTACCAGACGACGGGTCTTCTCGCATTGTTGGTAATTTTGTTCCGCTTTGGATATCCAAAAAGCACTCTAATGACTTCACTGCCACACAACCGGTCGCGGGTATAGTTTGTTTCACAACTCGGCACATTAAATCCGCAACATTTTTCGCATGCTGGTGCACTCGTAGGAGACAAAGCACAGACACAAAACAGAGTACAACCCTCTACAGAGCGCGTTGCGGGAGCAGGAGCAGGTAGGTATGACTGTAGGTATAGGGGTAGTCGACACAAATAAAACAAGCGCTATCTCATACACACACAACAAAACTATTGCGTTATCTCCAAAATGAGATATAAAACAAGGCACTCGGGCGACAAGTCCTATCTCTATTTACTGCTAAGAGCTAAGATAATGCACATAAAATGCCACAGGTCAACTTGGGATTGTTATCTGGAAAAGGCAATAGAAGAAATGTACTAGTTTCGAGGTTAATAATTTTTCTCCTGCTGTCAGTAAACATTTGAATCTCACATTACTCATGGCTTGTTTTTTATTTACTAGACCGTTAACACACCGAACTACATTAGCCTATATGACGCTTACATGAAATTAAAGGAAAGAGGAGTTGATGTACAACTTAATGAAGCTGCCTTGCAGTTGACATTTCTAGAGTGGCTGTCAGTGCGACGTAGGAGATACATTTACCACACTTCTACTACTAGAAGATACATTGCCCTAGCACCCTCGCTGTCATCTAAACACGGATACACATTTAAATCAAAGAAGCGAATGCACAAATCAGTGCATACTGGTAAATAGCACACATAAGGCAAGTTTCCAGCGGAAGCACTCACCGGTAGACATTTCCCATACCAAAGCTATACGACGAAGTCAAGGCAATCGCAGAAAAACGTATAAAAAACTACTAGAGTTAAGCTAAAAATATTATCAGTAGAGAACATGGCTATCTGAAACTGATATGGTGACTTAAGAGGCACAATTATAGTGGCTCTGTCATAGATGAGGAGCGGTGCCCCAAGCAGAGGTAGGTACCTATGCGACCAATAACCACGCTTGAGTCAATTGCGCACGAGCATAGCGCTCCCATTGCCAAACGTTCAAGCAGAATTTACATTTATTTCACTTGCAGTAGAAGCAACAACAGTGATCAAACAAATGGTGCTCCAACTTCTCAGCCCCATTAAGGCTACATACATTTGAAAATTCGTAAACGTCAATTCCCTTCCCTAGGTAGTCCGCTTCCACAGATCGCTTACCTACATATTAAATGCAAGTGGGAGGCACGAAAGCTCTGAGTTTGTTTGCTGTTGTTCCAATTAGCCTTTTCGAAGCCCTGAAAAACCTCTTTTTTTTAAGAGAAAGTGCGAAGACGCTTGCAAAAATTAGAAATAAAAACAATCGCCACTATATCTTCATGCGTGCAACATGGCTCACCGCTTCCATGCTACATTCTTAGGTCTCGCGCCACAACGTACGCTGCAATTCAATTCAACAGGGGACGAAAGAGGGGACATGCGGCACGCGATGCAGCCTACCCATTGGAACAACAAATCACGAATGCAAAAACTAAGCTAAGCAGCAAATATAAAGACAGCGTTAATTTAAACACACTGGAGGTACATTAAAGAAACAATGAACCAAACTCCCCAAACAAGCGGGTAGTGAGGGCCGTAAGGGAGCAAGTTCAGGGCCGTCCGTTCCAGGACACGGCCAAAAAACGACCTTGAAAAAGCAGGCACGACAGAAGAATACCGAACCCCGGCATTTGTTGCTCTCGGAGCGCGCAACCCCACCATTGCGCTCTGCCACTGGACTAGCTACACCATCTCGGGAGTCTACTGTCCTCTCTCAATCAGTAATATTAATATTCCCATCACTGCTACCATTATCAGGTTATTGAGAAAGGCCGTTATCATATCACCAGTATTACTATATTTTATCGTAAGTACAATCAAAGCCTAGAAGTTTTGATCCGTGACTAAGGCGATCCGAAAAAACCAAGGAATAAGGAACATGTAGCATCCATAGTGCAGGAGACACCGCTAGTTAACGCAACCAAATGACACAACCAAACACACTGGGTTCTGATAAAAAGCTTTTTGTACTAAGCATAGTACACAGAACTATATCCCTTAGCACTGGAAAGGTAATTACTTCAAGTTTAGGCATTTCACTCACGAGTTGGAAAACTCTCTTCCTGTAGTACCGGGTTTTGCAAAAGTTTTGTTACACTTTATTTTACATGTTTGTGGTGAGTTTTAAATAGTAAATTTAATTAATTCAATTCCCTGTGACGCTAACTCAAAATTTATCCTTTTTGGGCAATTTTCACTAGGAATAAATAATGGTGAGGTGCACGTGTGCCTCAATGAAAGTAAAAAGAAGCAAGATATCTGTTCTCTCCCTGCGCTGCGCGGGCTGCGGCAAGTCGGACATCGAGGCCCAAACATTATGGAGGCGGATTGCTCGGCTGTAGACACACAATGAACCTAAACGAGGTCGAACCTTGAGGTCATCACCTTCCTCTATCTACGACTTTGTAGAGGTTATCCGTCAGACGTTCAGCCGCGTGGTGATGTCGGGCTCGTTGTGGTCCCGCGTGGAGGAGAAGGAGAGTCGATGTCTCAATTCTATGTATTCGCTTCCATTGAAGCTCACTTGCACCTCACCACTATTTATTGCGAGTGAAAACTGCCTAAAAATGATAAATTTTAAGTTTGTGTCACGAATAATTATATTTACTATTTAAAACTGACCCCAATTGTCTAAAAGGACGTGGAACTTTTACAAAACCCGGTATGTCAAGTTGGTTCGTAGAACTTTTGACTTAGTCCTCACAACCAAATGTGTTTGGTTGAACAACATGGTCACACCAACAGAAAATTTTACTGTCCGTAGAAGAAGCGAACAACCCACGGCCTCGGGCCACCCATGGCAACAACAAATCAGGATAATAGAGTTCAGAACCTATGAAAAATGAAAAATCTGAGCTTGAACTTGAAATTCCAGAAGCTTTCAGTAAGGCAAACACACTAAATATTCAACAGAAGTAAAACGCTTTAAATACAACGGCAAAAGTCTCTGAACGCCTTTCTAGCCCGCCTGCTAATGGCAAACGAACTGCTAACCCTGGCATTTGACTGCCGCTTCGGGAACAACACCAGTAACGGGAATTACAACGAGCACGTCATAACGAGCATCGACGGACGACTGATCGAATAAACTAGGGAATCTAACGAATGGTGAATTTCAATGCTGAAAATTATCCGGTATGCAAGACACGAAACGCACCGACAGGAGCATAAGCCAACGCTTGCAGAAATATGTAGGTACTCCAGTACTAATGCCCTACCTACAGTGCTAGTATTCATGTTTCTGCAGAGGTTTTGACATGATCAAAAGATACGCCACAGTTGACCGGTAGTTGCGTAATAGTCGGGCACATAAAAAATTATGAAAACCCACCACGAACACATCCAAACAATGGTTAAAATGCACCACACGTGAGGTCTGTGCCATTGGTCGTAGATACCTATAAAAACTATTAGGATGCAACGAAACAGTGCGCTGTCCCCAACAAACAACACCAGCAGACGCGCTGTTGTTCGAATAACGATTTTTGAGCGTAGCGGATATTAGAGAGGCTGTGCTGGAGAAAGGAACGGAAATACTGTGAATGATGCAGGTGTCTTACAAGCTGCAGCAGACAATGGTACGCACAGAAGCACGTAGCCCATCTCCACTCTACCGGTAACCGACCGCTCGCGTTCTTCCAATTATTTGCACATAATATATTTATATACGTGGATGCTTTGTGCCACGCTTCAAACGAAATGTAGGCGAAAATAGGCCCGTTTGCATATTTTGTAATTAGGCTACGTTTTCAAGGAGATAAATAAGCAAAAATTAGACTAGGTCGCAGAAGATGGCAAAAGCGGGCAGCTAACCTTGAAATCAATATAATAAAGATATTACAGCTTCTCTTATCGCTGACATGAAGTCTGATTTCTATAACTTTCTCCATACATGGAAACCATATACGTTCTCAGTTCACGACGCACAAACTTAGAGATGATCAACGAAGCCCAGGCGAAGCGACAATTTTTTGACGTGACAGTAGACACAATTATTTTTTTCAGGTTGCTCCCTTCTTTCAAAGAAAAAGTTTTCGTTTCAAACCAAAAATTTCGATCTACTGAAGGTGTACAGCCTATATCATACCGGACGTAGGATGCGCGGCGGGAAAATTTAATTAAATTCAGTAGGGCTAATGATTTGCTGCTTGCGAACAGAAGCTCTTTTTTTTCGCATGGCATCTAAGGTGGGGGAACAATTTGAGTTGGTCGTCGTAGCGTATCCTTCAGAAGCATATTAAGTAACATAAGTACGCTAATTGAAGACGGCTCTTCACAAATCCTCGTCTTGCCGTCATTTCTGACAGCGCGGGTAGGCACTCTAGTACTAAATAATATTCAGTGCACCTATCGCGTGTCGAGACTCGCTAACGTCAAGAGCAACAACAAGAAAAATATAATCTCAATTTGACCATTCTATGTCCTACAGGACTACTCGGTTCCACTTCAAACAGTGCTACTGCTACGATGTAAAAAAAAATTAAAAGGGATTGTAAAGGATTAAAAACATTCGCTAATTTCCTCATCAAAACTCAGATGTCGAGATACAGCAGTGGGACAATCTTGGCTAAACTGGTTTGCCCTACTGCACCACAGGACCGATTTTCTATCGAACCCTTAGCACCACAAGCCTGCCAAAAGCATTCTCAGGTCTCACGAAGTCGCGCCACCATTCACCAGTTCACAATCTAATTCATTCACCGCGCTCGGCTCCATGCACTGATGTCACTCAGGTCCGCCGTGTGACCCGTCCTGTCCCCGCCAGCTTCCCAACTTCATTCATTAGAAGAGTCTCATCCATTTTCCCGGAGTCCCAAACATCCTCAATTAACATTGATTCAGTGCACTTGCCAGCCAAGTAAGCACGTTCTGTTCCGTCAGATTCACAGAATACCTATGCAGATATTTGCCCCACTCAAATGTATCACGCTCAATACGTCGTCTTTTTTCTGCAAGCTACTCACATGTATTGGCACCATGCAAATCGTCAGAATAATCGCAGTCATGTTGAGTAGTTTGGGCCTTCGTTTCCACTACAAAGGCGACCTCACAGAGGAAGAGGGAAGGGACATTTAGTATGTTGATAGTCCCGTGGACCCCTGCACAAGCGGGTTCCCCAACAAAATCAAAGCGCATGTGTGCAGTAAGTCGGGAAAGAAGAGGAAGAACAGAATCAAGCATAATCAGTACAAGGTGTGAAAGGGGAAGAAAGCAGAGTCAGTACAAAAGATAGACGTTACGAAGGCTAAGCTAAGCTACAGGATATATCTAGGGTCGCTGCCGCCATATAATCGCCGCCACAGCAAATCTCGATAAATATAAACAAAGAGCGGACACAAACTAAGCTGAAGCATAGGATTAAGTAACGCAAACTTAACATCAACGTGTGGGTTAGCAACACGTGCATCCGAGACTTCCGAGTCCGTGTAGAGGAGCATATCTCAGCACAGCAGAACAAGCGATAGCTAACAATTTTTTATATATACGGCATAAGCTGAAAACCAAACACGATGTAGAGGAAGATCAAGATGAGCAGCAGCATATGCAGAGCACAGGAGGATGGGGTGAGCACCATCCAACAAACCCAGCAACATCTACGGCGGCACACGCACCGCTCACACAACCCTATCGCCGCTCTACCAACATCGGTACAGACGCTCTTACTGCTTGCAGCCAGAGATATGCCAATCGTAAGGCTAATAGTACGCGCTTCTCTAGCGCACATTGTTACAATATCACGCACGAATGGCGCTCATGCAGTTAGGTTACCGAGAGCACTTGCACTGACAAGAGTACGTAACGACTGGAGCACTGCACCACACCACCTACCACACCGACTCCCAATGATCGACTGACTGTGAGAACGTCTGAAGTTTGAACGACGAACGTGTGTTCACTGTTCAGCCGCCAGCGACTGTTCAGTGTTCTCAGTTCACAGTACTCGGTGGAGCAACAGAACAGCCACGAGGTTATCGGAACGTCGCACCCAGTCCCAGGTTATAGGTGGCGGCAACACTTTGCCTTAGGTACAATATTAAAAATATTCTCTTTACAGTAAATAAACGAACGAGAGCTAAGTATGCATTCGTTGATGTGAAACAATAAAATACTAAAAAACCTTTCAAAAGTACATAAAAATTTGTCAACTACTTAGAGGAAACAAAGCAGTCACGGATGCGTAGCATACTACTACAATATTTTGAAAGTGTATTTATATTAGTTATTTATGTGGATCCCTCCTCTTGTAAGGGGATAAAATAGACAGAACTTCGACACTCGACATAACAAGCGTCGATGTTGACAAAATAGCACCGAGTACAAACAATGCATGGTTCGCACGATGCAAAGTACCGAACTATCAACCTTGGACTTCATATGCAGGTACAGTACCTAGCTTCATCGATGCTTTATTAAGCGACGAAGGAAAATGGCCCATGCTGCCACAATAGTCTTAGATTAATCTAACACTGGTGCAATTAATTCGAGACTCCCCCTATGGTGAACACTTTTCAACTCTCATTTAAGCTAGGATTGGCCCGAAACAACTGAAATTGAAATAACCGAAACGAGTTGTAAATCAAAACATGGATCATGAGTAGCTCGACCAGCAGAAATTTCTCTGTCTCTTCTTTAAACGCTCGTGACAGAAGTTTTTAATGCTTCCCTACACCATTTACAAGAAGAACTAATCCATTTTTACGGAAGTTGAGGCTGCTCTGGAGAAGAATGCCTGTGATCTCCGAAGTGAAACTGAGAGCACTGACCGTAATTAACTTGATAGGATGATGCCGCAGCAGGAACAGCAGCGCAGGCTCCTTTTATTACGTACCGTACGTAGAACCATGACAATGAGCTAAGGACCTTGTAGCAAGCATAAATACCGGAGAGGTGCCAATACAGGTATCTTGCTGTTATGTCAGAAGACAAGCTGCACCAACATATTATCAAGACTAGTCGTAGCTACAGTTATTACCGCTGATATTCTTATTACTTATATATAACATTAAATTATATTAGCTATATTGTACCGTGTACATAAAATATACTATTTTCTATACATTATACTATTATTAGCGTATTATCAATAATGGAAATATGATAGGTACTTCTCGTTAACGTTTGCAAGAGAATAATAACACACACGAGCATACCGTGAGCGTTGCACATATTCGCAGGGAAAAATAAGTGTCACATTCTGTTTACTTCTGCAGGTATACACCCGAGATTCCAGGCACGTTCGATCTGGCGCCAAAATTGCGCTGTCGAGGCTCGACTTGCTCGGAACTTCAGGCAGGTGCGCTGGCTTCGACCCGCTGAAGACTTTCATGCACTGACCCTTAATTGGTTACCCTTAAGACTTTCGCTAACTTATTCTTGCACCGTGAAATAGCATGCATTTTCAGCCGGCTCGACGTAAGCGCATTGCCGCCAACACGTGCAATAAGATTCAACATAGCAAATCCAGAGTTAAGACGTTAAAGTTCCTTGAATTGTTGGTGGTCTTACAAAAGAATTGACAGCAAACAACACAGGTACGCTGGCTCGTGACAGCAATAACCTCCAACCGAAAAATGACAATCATTCACCAAATTACGACTTAGAGAAAAGAAGTAAACGAGCCGCATGTTACAATACGGCAGTGTGCGATAGGAGCCACTAATGTCATGACGACATGTGCTCACGTTTTGTGAATTAGCTTCACTCCACTCAAATAATAATTATGATTCCTGACTAAGTAAAACGTCAGGCTTGGTTCTACGGTAGAGCATTTAAACGGGAGGAAGAAGTCCAAGTTTCGAAAGTAGGGACTAGAAAAACGGCGTATCGTATTGTCAATGCACCTTTCCCGAGAGACAGTCATGCATCATATCTTCGCTGAGTGGAGATAATAATTTCTTACGACTATTTAATTCATGAGTAAGATCGCCACGTAAGCGTAATGCATGAACATGATACTCTTGAAGAGGCACGACTATGCTGAGGGAGATGTATGGGACTCAAAAGGCTGAGAGCAAAGTTAGCACCGCATGTGTCTTCACCCTGCAGTCTAAAGAACGGAGCGTAAGCCCAGCGTCTACTGTGTTCAGCCGGGCCTAATAATAATAATAGTGAGTACACAGACTAAAGATGATGGTGCACTGTACATCTAACTATATGACAGGCTATCGCTCAATGGAATGGAAACGACAGGTTTTGAGGATCACTTCGATACAGTGGTCCCCAAGACTTAGCAGAACCTCCCTCACACTTATAACTTTTGTCAAGTGAATATCACTGCGAAAAAGAAAATTGGGATTACACCGTATATGTAATTTTCAAAGCCCAAAGATGGACGACGTTTTCCTAATAGGCCTATAGTTAAGAAGTGTAGGGCTGGTTCTGCACACAAAATAGCAAGGGTGTGTAGGTCAACGTAATAAGCTCTCCACATCGCTGTTGGAACAAATGCAATATCCGTACAACTTTTTACTGCGTAAAATTTAATAGGTCCTACAACTTATGTACGGTTACACGGAGAGAAACAGCAGCACCAGCGCAAAAGCAAGCCGAAGCGCTGGCAAGCACCACCCACGCACACAGGGCAGGGAGCGCGACTTCGCTCACACACTCAGCGACCGGTCGTGTGTGTGCGCGCAGCAGCAGGTGCGCGCGTGTGCGGCTCCCAGCTCGATCTCGGGGTATGTGTGTACGCGTGTGACGTTCATACAGCACGCATGTGTGCACACACACACCGCCAGCCATGTGGAACCGACACACCAAAACACACACACAGAGACGCTAGCTGGTGAGGAATGTGCTCGCCCTGAGTGAGAACGAAACCTTGCAAGCCTACGCGCTGCTCATCAACCTTGGTCGACTCTCGTATACTTTCTCAGTGATGTGATTCTCAGACGTGTACTGTGCACAGCAAGGGGGCAGCGATGCGCCGCCCAACGCTGTAAAGACGGGCCTTCGCTAAACTGCACCGACGATTACAGTGCATCCCGACTTGGCGAGGCACATCAGTGAACTCGATCATACTAATGAGCCATCAATGCAATAAGTAATAACTTTGCAGGGAACGCACTGCTTAGAAATATTCTTCGAGGAGCGGCAACATGAAATCATGTATTAAAGCGTCAATCAAGCTTACAGAAGCGATTAGCAAACGTATTTACTACATTTTATACAAACTAGAACATATCTCTTAGTGTGTTTAGCTAGAAAACTTTTTTCACAAGAAGACGTTTGGCGCACAACACTGGACTACCGACGAGCGCTTGACTGCATATCACGACGACGCCTTTCAGCCATAATGCAAAACGATAGAAACATGGCTGAATAATGTGAGTAGTTCAGCCATGGATAGAAAGTTCAGCATATACCGCGAATAGAAGTATTTCTCCGCGCACAACCAGCTACCTGTCGTGTATGTAGTACGGCCGTGTACTCAATTCGAAGCAAGAACTAACGAAACGCTCCACTGTATCTGTCTGCTTTTGGATTATGGCAGAAAAAGCGTCGCGAGATGCAGTATGACAATCTGCATTACCATATTCTACTCCGCAAGTCTTGCTCAAGGAAAAAATAGCTTTCGATAGTAGGGCAGACACGCTAAGAGAATTGCTTCAGCTTATAATGTACAATACCGTAAATACGCTACCGAAGCATACGGTATAATTATCTGTCACTCGGCGCACCAAATCGAGAACGCTTAGCATACAGCAGCATCGGAGACAACGCCAACGAAAGAGAACTACTGCAGAGCCGCCAAAGCCGGCAGCGCTTACGAACGTACTGGGAGCCGTTGCAAAACATGTGCGTCTATGGTGGGGCATGTCAGCAGCTACTGCTGCTCCATAAAGGCCACACAGGAATAAAGACAATACCTCTTACGAGCATCTAATTGATCGTCTTGTGCACACTCAGTGAAGGACAAAAGCTCACCACTACACGGTGATGGCAAATCTAGGGAACAATGGTGTTGTTTGCACGGGTATGATTTGAAGGTAGGGTACGATGCCTCCCTCATTTGCACGAGTATGATCCCAAGGCACAGTACATACTAGCTGGAACATGCGACGGAGCACCAAGTAGGAATCAAGCAACGAGTGCCAGTAGTTGAACGTTTACCGGCCAGGAGATTTCCACGTATATCGGTGCTGTACTTTACTTCTTACAAAATTGGATATTTCAGAGTTTACACGGTAAAAGGCTGAGCATCCTTCAGGACGAGCAGCCGACGAATCAAGTAAGAAGGAAAGGACATGTAGTAAATAAAAAAAAAACAGAACACGCGCACGAGAGTGTTCCTATATCAACGGGCATGGGATAAGCAAGTCGAGAAAGAAAAACAGAACAAAGATCGTCTGCAGAAGTAAGAATAAACAAGAAAGCACAGAGGGCACGAAAGAACGATATCCAGAAGGTCTAGCTCAGGTTCAGGGAACTTGCGTTGTTCCATTGGTGAAATGATTCCCACAGCACATATGGGCTAGGCAGACCAGTAGGATGCCCAAGTACAGCAGAAGTTACACTGCACTATACGGAAGAGCACGCTTGGCAAGCAACACTCTAGTGAGAGTAATAGCTTGATTGAAACTTGAGCGTGTGAAAGGTTATACAGTATGTTCGCTACGTTCTTTTTTATTGGGCTAAAAACGGTTGAGAAGAAACATTGATAGTATACATGCTGTGTTGTAGCGTCCCACAACAAAGATTGGGCCAACCTAACCCTATAGCCCATCCTCTGCCTCCGAAGGGGGATCAAATCGGTATGTCGGTGAGTACAAGATCCTATTCCCACTCCTGAAACTACTGTTGATCCGACTTCTATATAGAAGAAATGATTGGCCGACTGCGGCTTTCCAATCCTGGGTGTTACAACAAAACAATGCACGATTGGATAATACCAAGATGTACAGGAGTGAAGCGTACACAGAACAGCCGATAAATTAAATCGTAAGCAGACCTATCAATTTCGGCAACGGTGCTGCTGAGATTTTGTTACCGCACGATCCATATAAATGTTCAGCTGCATGGGTAGGCCATGCGTCATTTGCACCTTTCAGTGAAGAAAATAGTGCATACCAGCGGAGCGAAGGTGACACACACGAACGATCCAAGCAGCCGGGGATGAAGTAACAAAAGAAGCAAATATTGGCACAAAAACTGAGAAGGCAAACACACGCAAGCAAAAGCTGGAGGTCAAGCCAATGATGTTGTCCACACATGCGCTCACTGCGGTGCTTGACCCGAAGTCGCAACAAACATGTCGACGTCTTTGTAAGCGAAACACCCAGACAACGGCCGAGATGTTCCACTGCAGAGAACTAACGCATTGGGCTTGTGGGGATCGAAACCCAGTCAACGGCTACTTAGCGCCAGCCTTGCTATTTTGGACGGGGACAAACTCACGAAGTTACGCACCGGACTAATGAATGGCGATTGGCGAAATAATCAATGGCGACACGTGAAGCGCGCATCGTATTGCTTACTGATGAAGAGGAGATATTAAGCTTGCAGCTCATGCCGCAAGTTAGCGCAGCGCTACAAGGTACGCAGTACTGTAGAGAGTGAGGACACGATGGTCACACACGTAGCACCATAGCTGTTCCATAAAGGGGTAATATAAGGATTGCAACAGGCGGTACGGGCTGCAACGAACACAGAATAATAAGCAGCCACGGCTTAGCGGTAGAGCGATTAGTTGCTAATTTGGGATTTGTAATCAGGAATAGCCAGGCTCCAGGTGTGGTACGGTGCGCAACCTCGAGTTGCACCTCTTGTCAACAAGTACTGTATTTCGCCGCTCGCTGGGACTCTGTCACTTGTGCTTTTTTGCAAAATTTATGCACTGTGAAGCCATTTTTTTCCATCCCAGTTTTGAGCTACGACTCTGTGTTCATCAGCGTTGTTCTGCGTAACGCTTACAGGGACCATTCAGTTAGTGACGCAGTTTCAGGCAATGTAGTTCCATGACAATTATCTGAGAAAACCGACGTGTTAGTTAGGTTACGGTCGTGGATCTGATGTGACTGTGTGTAATTTAGTATTATACGTGTGTGCCAACAAAGGTTTGCAATTGTGCCACGTTACTTTGAGCACAGATGCAACGTCAACCATTACGAGCAGCCACAGCTGTAGATTTCGACTAGCGTATGTGTCGAGAATCTTAGCTTGCGTTAACACCAATGCCATATGAAAACGGTCCGACTTCTGTTCAAGCTACAATAGATGACATTATCCAACAATGAAGCAGCAGCGGCTGCTTTTGGAAAGCAAATGTTAAGAGTGACATCTAAAAATACCGATAGTACCGACAGGGTTAAATTAGTTACTTTATTTCCGAGTATAGAGATAATAATAAGACATTAGTGCACAAGGGAGGCATAAGCTACCAGAACAAAGAGGTACCTGTATAGAATAATATAGAATACGTAGGCAACATCCGAAATCACTGTAAGAGAGAAGGGCTGAAGCAATCCGGCCCCCCAGGTCTACACTAAGAATATCAAGGAAAAGGAAGTAGGACAAAACAGAAGGCAGGAGCCATCAGACCCACGAGGTATAGACAACAACTAAGAACATCAGCACAATAGGAAGGACGATACAAAGGAGGTGAAGCAATAAGCACCCAGAGGTAGGTACCTATGGACAGAGAGCCACGGGCAGCACCAGCAGCGGCGGCGGAGCGCTTGAGTGAGCAGGATAAGCCTAACGAGCTGGCGAGCGAGAGTTCCTGTGACCTTGGTCCGTGTCGAGTGGATGACGGTGGTGGGGCCGGCCGGTAGGTACTTCGGAGCGATACACATGCCGTGCAACACATCCTGCACACCACCACCACCTCACCTGCTTATGATGTGGTCAACGGTACAAAGTTCCGCGAAGGTATTATTATCAAAGTTAGGTAGTTTACCGTTCCCAGTACAGAGGATCGGATGAGATACGGGCCGAATTGTGTTGTTCCTACGGGAAGGGCAGATCAAGCAGAGTTGCGAGAGGCAATAGAAGGGGCATGTGGGATGATGAATTAAAACCACGGAGAGCCCATGAAGGGCGCAGCAAGTCGACAAAAAAAAAAGAGGAAGAACAGAACAAGAATGCTGAGTAATAGTAGTAGAAAACCAAAAGAAAGTATGAAACTATGCCCCCAAATCGAAGATGTTTCTGCTAGAAGTGACAGAGGCCTGATTTAGCAGTGGGACTAAAGGAACCTAATCTTCCAAGCAACAGTGAATTGTTCAGCGGCGCTTTAAACAATGGTACTGCTAAGGGCAAGTCAAGTAACATTTCATTTTGTGTTCATAGGGTTAAGACGGCCGCGAATAATTCCGAAACGGTACTAATCCGCGGCACACCAGGCACCTTGGAATTGCCTAGCGTTTTTTTTTTTTTCTTTTGGTTTGCGTATCGCTTGACGTCCGGGCGCCGCAATGACCAACAGTTGGCAGCAGTTGAGTAGCCACGATGCAACGGACACTGACGGGCACGGGGCCGTGACCCCACAGGTGGGGCACGGGGACTGCCCGTGTCTCTCTGCTTCTTGGTCTGATGACTGAAAGCTCTGGGCTCGTGTGAACAGTGTTCCTCACAATTAAATTCATTTTGCGCACGATATTGCCTATACTAAGTGCATGCCGTACGTGGATACAATCATACGCACAGAAAGGGTAACGATGATAATCCCCCATGTATTAACCATGTAGAAGAGTCGGAGGCACAAAGTCCCACTCCTATTCCTGTGTCGCTCTATTTTGCGACTCAAACTCGTTCACCACCAAAATCCTCTGACAAATGGGACAAGCGAGAGTAACCTTGACTCTTAGGCCCATACAGCGTTCAATTCCTTCTTAGTCTGGCTCTCGGAAATCCTGGTTCTAATTTAAGATAGAGTGCTGGCCAATTTCTAAAACGTTGTAGTTTCCCATGACGTAGCTCGTGTTTGCCACGCATTGTAACAAAAACTACAGCCGAGAGATTAAAACGATCAAACCCTGAGGCCTAAATAATCAACCAGTGCGTAGAACACGATCGTGCAATGCCAACCAAACCCATACTCGGGATCTGTTCCACGTACACGGTATTTTTGGCACGACTCACGTTTATTAAATGTACTACATATGTACTTTGCGGATGACATGATCAGACATGTTACTCGTGTAGCAACCTTATGCCATAAAACCGGCTTCATTGTGACCATATTACGTTAAGTACTAGTTCAGTAAGCGAGATGCGTCGAGGTCAAAATCTTCAAGAACCTAACTGCTTCTAAAGTCCTGCCCTAGGCCTATAGACCTGCTCTAATTTAGGTATAACATATAGTTTGAACGAATTCTGGAGGCCAAAACTAAAATACTGCGAAACGTCAGCTGATCTCACTTCCGGGCGCAGCAAGAAAGCTGTGGCGGTAGTTACTCAGCACTCAAAATGGCATCCATACTCTGTGTTGGGATACCAAACCTATAGCGAGTCGGAGGTTATTTGTGGCCTGCTGGAACTAACCTCTATCGGCCTTAAACAGCAGGGTCGCGGTCTACTGGCACTTGAGGTATCGGCGCTTGGGTCCATTCCAGCGACCTCAACGAATCTCGTTAGCTTTGACTTGTCCCCAAGACCACCGCTCTTGAGACGGCTTCATATACGAGATCAACCCATCTCGAAGGAACTGTTCCAATCGACGGCAGCGAAAAACTCTCCACAGGACACTCACCGTCCACACGAAGTACCGTAGTCTTGTTTTACTCTTCTATTGCAAGCTTGGTTACGGAGAAGACTGCATGTGCAGTAACAAGAGGAACTGCTTATCTCGGCTCAGTGGAGAGATGCGTGACTACATATGTAGGCTACTGTACATACCGTGTAGCTCATGACTCCGAATGAGCACGCACGCCGTCTACTGCAAGCAAGAACTATAAAATGCTCTCACGTGTCAGCTGACTCAGGAGTGAACATTTCTGAGCGCGCCAAGCCGCAACTGACCGACAACAAAAGTTGAGTACAGGAGTTTCATCCCACAGTAGAATTTGGAATATATGTAGTGTCACCACTCAAACCGACGTGTGTGTAACTACATATATATCCCTTCCGACTACGTACGATGCTCTTGGAAATATTCGGTACCTAATGGCATTTATTAAAAACTTCAGAAAACAGTTTCATAATTCAGTAACTTTCAAACCCTTGTATTCTATGATTCATTGAATTGAGGCGGGCAGCCTCTTTTTCTTAAAAACTGTAGTAACATCAACGATATAACGTTAGGTGATATCGATTTCAACAATGATAGTAGTAGTGTGAAGAGTAATGGTACCGTAGCGCTAATTTATGTAGAAGCGGATAGTTTCACAGCCAGAGCAGCCGCAGTTATGGCTAGAACGCCTCGTGGCGTAAGACCATCATCCGCGGTGGAGGACAAATTCAACGCCGTCATTTTTGATGGCCAGCTTACCCTAGAGTTTTAGCATTTTTCACATCTAGGTCAACACAACTGATTTCCGGCAAAAAAAAGACATTGCTCAACTCCTTCACCCTCTTTTTGTTATGTTATGGTCAGAAAGTTTAAGCCACCATTTCTGAGCGGAACAACATCACAGAGGAAAGAATAAGGGACATATAGTATGTCAATAGAAATGGGGAACCCATGCACGAAGGTGTTCCTACACAGGATCAAGGCGCATGGAAACAGCAAGTCGGAAAAGAAAAGGAAGAACAGAATAAAGCATGAGCAAGTAGGAGTATGAAATCGGGAAGAAGCAAAGTGGGCACGAACGACAGACGTCCCGAAGGCCTAGCTTATGGCTAAGGTAAAGGGCCCCACACACGCTGAGGCGGCCTGCCTGAACAAGCGGCCGGACAGGCTGCCTGTGTCCGCACACACTATTCAGTCTGCCTCAGACCAAGACCATCGAGAAGGAGGCCTACTCTCTGAGACACCAGGGAGTGAACATCATCGCTTCTCCGCTAGATAGAAACGAGTTGGATATACTTGCGTTATGATACAAAAGATGAAGTATCAGAAAAGGCTTGAAAGTAAACTTACGTAAACGAAAAATCATAGTACTTTATGAAAGTGATATTAAGAAAAGTTTGTTTTATGACGATATGTAGATACTTTACTTGACTTCATGCAGAACAAAACTTTCTGGTACTTTGTCCTAAAGGAGCTCCTCATGTTGTTAATTTTTTTCGACACTATAGCTCTCTAGTTGCATCGCCGATCTTCTCTTTCAATTTCTCAACAAGCATGTTATAGGCTGCACTCTTCTTTCTTTATCGCTATATTCATTTTACTTTACTTTCCACAGGCAGGGATTGTCCTTATTAAGTTCTCTAAGTCAGTCAAAACTTTACGTTCTTCCTCGGAAGTGCAGCGGGTGTTGTGTGCGACAGACGTGTTGACGCTGTGCTGCCCAGATCCACACCACAGTTCACTTACTATTACCGTTATATCAGATTTGAGTGTTTGCAGCAAACCTTTGAAACTTTCAGAATTGTGACGGCACAATTGCGTCACGCCATTGTGGAACTACCAAAGATTCCTCGCTGCAACAATGGTGTGACGCAATTGTGACGGAAAAATTCTGAATATTTCAAGAGCATGTTGGAAACATTCAAATCTGACAAAACTATCTTCTGTAAATGAACTGTGATCCACACTGACACGTGTTGCCAGAAGGCAGCCTCTTGTGCCCACACACACTCAAACCGACCTGGCCGGATGGAATAAATCTTACAGTTCCAGGTTCGGTCAGGCCGACTTCAAGCGGCCTGCGCAGGCCGCTTAAACGCCCCACACACGCTCAGTTTGGCCTGAACAGTCTTGTTTTGCTCAGGAGGCCGGACAGGCCGCCTGAGCGTGTGTGGGGCCCTTAACATACACGAGCCCCCTGGGGTTGCCGGGCCCCTTAACATAGGATGGGCAAACCGAACTAACCTATCCCTATGGCTCATCCTATACCCCCTGAGGGGACCCTCTTTTTGGGTGGACAAACATATATACAGTATTTATATTTTCAACAGCATATCACCGCTCTCTGCCTCGCTCGCGGGCGATAAACATGACCATACACTGGAGAGAGCAATGCCACTCAGAAGCTGTAGGAAAGATATGTTGCCTATTTCGAAGTGGGTACATAATTGCTATACTAACAGCGAAAAATGCCGCCGACACGACGAAACGTTCTTTCCAACTTACGAATCAATTTATTATAGAGGAGTAGATTGTATACGGACAGAAACGTCACAGTATATATATAGCATTAAGGTTCATTAGTAGTACAGCAACTGAATAGCGTTCTAATGCAACAATAGCTAACTAATAATCGATCCCGCTTGATAGAACCACCGGTTTAAACGACCAGTCGCATAATACGACCAATTCTGCCGGACAGGCATCATACGCTATGTAGGTATTATATGCAAAATAGGTTTGTTTATTGCAGACAACGTTCCCTTTTTACGGACCAATTCATCATCATTAGTAAGCTTATAACGAAAGAGTGAAGCACTTAAAACTGAGTAATTTATCAATTGTGGTGAGCTATCTGCCTGATCTACATTGGTTAAAGACACCAACAGATAAACTGATCATCACCAAAATTTAATCATTTATGTCTTTTAACATTACCGTAATAAATTCTCCTGTACACTTCATAAAGACCCGTACAAAACTTTGAGTTATTGTGCTAACAAGCATAAAATTAAACACAGTCACAAACAAACGAATGAACAATCAGATTATGTGCTAACAAGCATACAATTAAACATAGACACAAACAAACGAATGAACAATCAGATCATCACAAAAAGTTGGTCATTCACTCTTCGTGATATACCTAACAACTCAAGTCAATTTCATAAAATCCGTTCATAACTTTTTGAGTAACGGTACCGTACTAAGAATAATGAGGCAGACAAATAAATGAACGGATTTTCACCAAAAGTTAATCACATGTTACGGTTAACATGCTTAACAATCCCTGTCAATTTC
>LQNS02278096.1:25795672-25825692 GCA_001587735.2 Parhyale hawaiensis | reverse complement strand
AATTTCATAAAATCCGTTCATAACTTTTTGAGTAACGGTACCGTACTAAGAATAATGAGGCAGACAAATAAATGAACGGATTTTCACCAAAAGTTAATCACATGTTACGGTTAACATGCTTAACAATCCCTGTCAATTTCGTAAAGATCCGTTCATAACTTTTGAGTTATCTTGGTGACAGACAAACAGGCAGACGGAGAGACAGACAAACATGACAAAAACAAAACCTCCTTGGCTGACATAATAATGTAGCTGCCACGTATGTGCACCGGCGATACAACAATCACGATTATGCAGCATGGCGGATGTCCCAAGTTGTCGAAAGAAGCTGGTATCCCAGCTCAGTTTCAAATAGCTCGATGTTTTTGTAACCACATTGCAAAATTGGGAAGAAATGCGGATCGATAGAACAGATTGCACGGTTATGTACTTTATCCATAAATTCTCCGCACTGCGGCGTCGCACGCGACAGAAACACGTACTTACACCTAAGCTAACGATTCCACTCACAGTACATTAAATGGCTAGCCAATTTCTTAGCTGGATACCACGTTATAGGGCCTGCTGAGGCATAATATCCTCATCCTCTCGGTAAGAAACTGGGGCGCTCTCCTGCCCCGACCGTGTTGCTGTCACGTAGCTCACGTGTGGGCACCACTCAGGTCCCATGTCCTACCAGAGCGGACGAATTGGTGGCGAGGCACTGGATCTGTGACGCAGATGCATGGAAGCGCAGGACATGGTCCAACATCTGGCTACCATTTGTCAAGCAGCAGACCAAGTACGGTCTGAAACGGGCATCTCATGCACAGTTGATCTTTGGCGGATACCCGCGAAGGCGGTGATCTTTTTTGGGGCCGCCGGAGTGCTGGGGCCTGAGCGATGCCCCCCCCCTCCCCTCTCCCGTATATATTAGGGGCCAAGCACGGGGCGGGGCGTCGAGCCGCTTACATCTTGCTACAAGGGGCGCTGGAGGGGAAGCTATGCGACTAATACTAGTACAGCAACGCTGACGCGCGACAAGCAGCAGGAGATATTAGATATACAATAAGACAGATTAAATGTTTCTATATAATAGCTACCACTAAGAGTGTATCGGGACAGAAAGAGGAAGGGGGCTTGCGGTAGTGCAAGAGATCACTGGTACAACCCATGCACGAGGGTACCCCACACAGGATCAACGCACATGGGATAGCAAGTCGGCAAGCAAGACAAAAACTGAACAAAAGTATTAACAGTATGTGGGCGTGTGAAAAAAGCAAGGGAGTGATGTGGGTCCAAGGGCACAATAACGTAGAGCTTCACAACTGCAGTGAGAGCCGCAATGGGATCTCGAAATGCACGTAATTAACTGCGATTTGCTTCACGTCAATAGTGAGAGGTTTCGATGATGGTTAAGAAACATCACGCGTGACGACAGCATTATAGCTAATGATAAAGTTCAAGGCAACGAGCTATCTGCTACAGAGCGCAAGGGAGCACCTGGAAACAGACCCTGAAAGTCGTCTGAAGGATAATTGACTAAGCTCAACAGCCGATATATTCCACAGCTTCGTTGTTGCCACACCGAAGGACTTTACCGTTGCATTCCGCAGAGGCAGTTTACCTTTGTTTGCCACATATATGTATATTCAAGCAGAACACACACACAAGCGCACATTCAACACGCAAGGCCAAGAGACGTGGGTCACAAAAACCCCTCAGCTATCCATTCTTCACAGAAAACGCGAGGGGTGTGTGAAAAAAAAAAAAAACTTTTAGAATGTGATCATATCAAATATATTGATGATCAGCCGATATACGGGAGCCAAGTAGCTATCCTGGAACAGCTCTTATCTGGCGAGTCATGGTCTCCGATATAATATAGGAGGTAACTAGTTTCACTTAGAACACGTCACGACACCCTCGAAATCAACAAAGAGCTTTAAGTTAACCCTATAAGAAGCAGTGTACTTAATACACGACATCTGAAACAAGGCTTTTTCTATGACACACCACCGTACAGTTTGCTCCTTGTAGGGCTAAGCTAAAAGAAACCAGGTGAAATGCAAGGAAGGTACTCACTTGAGGTCTTCTGACCCATGGTCATCCGATTGCGGCTACGCGTCGCTCTGAGGTTCCTGGAGGTACCAGCGGCCGTGGACGTCGACGATACAGCAGAAGTGCCGCTGCCGGCGGTGTTGGTTCCAGGGGACGTCGAGAGGGACGTTAGGTTTTCGTTGCTGCCGCTATCGCCGCTGTTCCAGTCACTGCTGGACCTTCGGGAAGATGCTGTGTCTCCGCTACGGCTCAGTTGGGATTTGGAAGGATGAATTCGACTGCCCACCGAACTTTTGGAGGACGCTTGGAACTTCGAGGGACAAGGCGAAGAAGATGAGGGAGAAGAAGACGAAGAGGAGGAATTGCTGGCGACTTCTTGAGTAGCACCAGGTGACCCAGAGCCAGGAGATTTGGTGCTGGCAGTTGTTGGGTTAGACAAAGATGACCGTGGCCTGATGCTTCTCACCGTCAAATTATTTCGTTGTTTAGAGAAGACGGCGCTGGTACCGTTTCTGAAGGAATGATTACTGTTCACTTGGCGCTCGCCAGAACTGTACACATTGCTGGAGGCAAGCGTCACGCGTTGTCCGTGCTGCGGAAAATATACATAAAATTTATTAAATACAAATTAAAACATGACAACAGATAGCTAAGCAAGACGCGTCTATAGCAAGAAATGGTACTACAATGAGACACTATACACTGACAGCAGCAGTTACTATCAACAACAGTACTGTAAATAGAAAGAAAAGCCATTGCAGTACGGACATCGAAAATAACTGCAACTACGCTCAATGCGAACTGCAAAACCAGAACAGCAACAGCACTAAACAAGAAGTGAGCTTCACAAACCTAGAAACTACAGTTGTACCTACTAGAAAGTAGCTAACTTTAACAGCACTGGAAAAGCACAACACGGGCACTACATGTGCACCAAACTGTACAGAAGATAGGCTAACTTTTGCTCAGCTCCATACATGTTGCAACTCTCGAGTCGTCAGCAAGGAAGGACACAGCTACACGACCACAACTAGAACGATCTGTGACAGGCATCTGCTACCAACATAATATCATCAACTGATCAAACTGCGTCCAAATACATCGCTGACAAGAGACTAAATGCACGCAGGACAGTGCGAGGCTCCCAAGCTATTCCATAACATCAATGATGCGACCTTTACACCTGGCACTCGGGAAGACTTATGATTTGAAACTGCTAATACAATTAAGAGCAGTTACGGTTGCTCTGCAAATTAGTCATTTCACACCCTCTCCAACACTAGCCCTTTCAATACTGACAGCAGCGGTATCACACACTGGCCGCAAGCATACATTCATCATATACAAGCCTACGGCGAGGATTCTTTCTCATTTAAAGGCAGTCCTCAATACTGACCCTTGTTTCACGGAGTTGAATATTTAGATTCAAATTTTTACTTCGACGTACTCAGTACAACTACTGCTGAATCAAGAGAACATATATAGCGATTACCTGGAAGTAAATATTTTAAGCTTAATTACACCGCATAAACCAAGGGGGGAGGGGCTATAGGCTATATCAAGGAACAGCTAGGAAGTTGGACACCATTCTCAAAGGCCAGCCTAACAGTCATGGCAGTAGCGTGTACTGTTCATGGCTAGTGACAATAGTGAGGGGTTATATCAACGAATAGGCAGCAGTTTTTATGCGCATGTATAACATATACGCTTGCAACAGAGGTATTCTCGCGGTACTTCTTTGTCGAGACAACTCAGCGCCCAATTCTGTACATACGAATTGCCAGCTAACATTTGTTACATTATGAGTCCTTTGCTTCCTCCCGCCTTATATGAAAGCGCACGAGAATAGCTGCGAAAGACGAGCAGGGTACCGCAATGAAGCTCTGCATTATGCCGAGGTTACACTAGATTTTCACACGAACAACGTGATGCCCCAGGAAGCGCAGCTTGCATGTCGTTCATGCTACCGAGTTGACACATACAGTAGTTCAAAACGGCAAGTGAGTTGCTCATCCTTGCTTTCAGATGCTCGTACAAATGCCTATGAGGCCCCAGCATAAGGTACAGCAGCGTGCTGGCTAAAGGTAGCACTGGACTCGGATGACTTAAGAGCTGTGAGCGACAGCGAACTTGAAGTATAGGGCAAACTAAAGAATTTGAAATTCAGTTAGAAACTCCTCCAACCAGGCGTCTAGTTTATTTGCCCACACTCTGGTAATGATATTGTGCTTCTGTACGACTGTGCCAAACGGCTTTCCCAGAAGCCCGCCTGGATGATGCTGTATCTTGACTAGCCCACTTCAACATCAAATTTCCTCTTTCTTCCTCTGGAAAGCACATACTGACTCGATACATATAAAGGCCACCTGCGTTGCTGGCCCTGCTTTGACTCCTGTACGGCAGTGAGAGGCCCATGGCAGAAAATCAGACAAATTCAAGTACCTACTTCACGCTCTCATATACAATTTTGCTTCCTCTCGCAAATTCTGTTTTCTCTCAGCAGTGACATAAACTCCAATCAAAAGCTTGGTTAGATATTTGTTTCAACAGATGGAAGATCAAAAGGCTAGTACGATGCTCGTAACAGCTGGAAATTATTTTCTCCATTCTGAAAATAAATTTCATATCCAACTGATGAAGCCACGTACTTTGAATGGCAGGCCATTCCACCCAATATGTCGTGATCTGTTCTTGAGGTAATGAACTTCAGCAATCAATTTGGTTACGTTCAACAATTCAGGCGATAGAAAATGATTTAATGCCACACAGTGCGACTATACGCATCACGACTTCTCTTTCAACTTACGGCAAAAGTCAGGGACTTCTCCATTATTCAAGTCTATGAGCACTCAACACTTCAGTAATAAACAGGAAGAATGAGTAGTTGAATGCTAACAAAAATAAGGGCACAGATATTGTATCTATGATACGATACGAAAGGGACACGCCACGCGACTTGCAAAAAAATCGCAAGTTCATAAGTTGGAAGCATCGATATTAGGCCTATATATAATTTCGAGTAACCGCGTTGTCAAAATTGGTAGCGAGAGGTATTTTTGAACGATCGCACTTTCGTTACTACTATGCTTCTGAAGGATACGCTACAACGGCCACTAGTACGGGCTGCGCGTCAAGTGACGCTCGAGACCAGTGACTAGGAATGATACCTACATTAGCATGTTACACCAACAGGCAGGGGATTTGGTCATGCTGAAAATGATGTTGCCAACGAAATCACCTGTCAATTAGAACGCCAGAGATTATTCGGATATAATGGCTCTCTACCGAGGTTAGTACTCTATAGAAACGGCTATAGCGGGCCTATACCAGTACAACCTATAGGAGATATGGCTGGAGGCTACTCAAGCCATGTAACAATTAATCGCTCAAGTACCCTCCTCGTAAAAGATGCACTCAACCAACCCGGCCAAGCACTGTAGTACGTGCAGTGTTCTCGCCGTTCTCTCCAATTATTTAAATATCATTACCTTTCTATGACACATAACAAGCTCCTCTGGAGTAACGATTACATGGGATGTATCCTCAAAATAATCAAGCAGCTACCTACATATCAAACAGAGAGCCTTTGGCACTGGGTTTGTGCGGAGCTGGACAGCTCAATCCAACACCACTGCTGCGACCAGGAGGTGTCCAATTCCCACCCCACGAACCCAAAGTAACTTGGATTCCTTAGGGCGCTGGTCTACACATTCATCTTTTGCATGTGTTCACACATACGATCAGGTGAAAGTATTGTAGCGTCGTTGTAATCAAAACTGTGTGTATGCAACAAACAGTTCTTATAAAGTGTTAGCAGTCAAATCAACGGCCTTCAAGCGTCATTAGCCAAGTAAGGGACTTACATCTCTACAAATTCAGCGAGAAAGAAGACTTGGGAAACAGTGCACTACTCTGCGGTTCTTACAGCACTGCAACACAGTCATAAGATTGGATGAGTAAACAACTTCAAAAAGAGAAAGAAGTAGACAGGCCCTTACGGCTCTGACTTACGCCAAAAAAAAAAAAAAGAATGTCTACTAATAATTCCCTTCCAACTCCCACTTCCGACTACTAGGCCGAGCGTGCAGGTGTCCGACGCTTACAACTCCCGACTCGATTACTGTGTGGCCAGGCGCAAGAAGAGCCTATCACCTGCAGTGCGGCATGACTCACAGTAGGTTAGCTAGAGCACTCATCTGACTAGTACATAAGTACGGTAACCCTATAAAATGCACAGCAGAAATGCGTGTGATTTGTACTGCACTTGGCAGTTGAAGTACCATCCTCCGCAACTGACCATGAGCTTTTATTGCTGGGCGCTATAATAGACAAATGGGGGAAGTAGAAAATACCAAGTATAAGATAGTTTAAGCCTCCCTAAATCAACACTAAGCTGTTCTACGATAGGAAAAGGGACACATGGTAGGTGAGTCGGTAGACACGTGGAACCCATGCACGAAGGTGTTCCACACAGAATCAACGCGCATGGGAACAGCTGGTCGGGAAAGAACAGCAAGAATAGACGAAAGTAAGATCAGCAGGAGTATGAAAGTGGCAGGACGGAAGCGCTCCCCAAAATAGGGTAGGCGAACCTAAACTAACCTAGCCTTATGGCCCATCCTATGCCCCCTGAGGAGTAAATGGGAGAAAATCAATAACATTGAAGCAAACTATTTCTTTTAGCGTCAAAAGTCCCGTAAAAGTATTCTCTAGGAATACCAGGATATAAATCTGCCCTTCGTTTGCACTGTCGCTGCCGGTGAGTAGGAGCATCCTCTTCACTCAATATTATATCATCATCAGTACAGCAACGGAAGACATCCACATTTAAGCAACGCTAGGAATATTTTCTCCGCAGCTCCACAAGCACCAGCTGCCCTACACATTCCTACAGATGAGATATGTGCAGCGCTAAACTAAACAGTAACACAAGGCCAGCCACTAACTTACGGTGCCGCCTCGCGCTCATCACGTTGAAAATATCCCTTCCGAAGAGAGGAGAGAGTGCTGCAACCCAAAGATTCCAGGTCCTTGAGCCCCATCCAGACTACCGCTCATAAGTGTGAAAAACGGCCGTGTGATTTCGCTGAACGCAGCAAAAATTTCACAGCAGTGTCCACACTGTTGCACAGTGCATTGTAGCGACGCTTGACTATATATTAAGCGCAGATGTTTAGCAAAACTTTGGTGCTCACGATCCTTGGTCCCAAGAAGCTGCAATCTAGTATCGAAACAACTATGAATAAGGAATGATTCTAAATGCACATACTACTTTTATGCGTTCTTCAATAAAACGCGTACGGTACTGCCAACTGAGCTTGGGTTGACATTTTCACACTTTCTTTAGCACTCGATATTGTTTTCGAGGTTGTCAAGTAAATAAATTTTTAGGTGGGGTTCCTCTACAATTTATGTTCCCCATACGTAGTGCAGAGCGTTCGGACATTTTATATTGTCACTACAGCAGTGAAGGTTCATATTTCTCGTCAAATTTGCAGTGAATTTGAACTCGGAGGAGCTCAAGGCTTTTATTGTGTCTATAAAGAAGCACGAAAACCTCATGTTAACGCCTAATTTATTCGTACTGCGTGAGGGGAACAAATTACTTCAGGGTGAGCCTGCTTTGTCCGCAGCCTCAATCATGCTAAAATATCCAGCACGTTGGACGGACGCAAAAACGCTCAAAGCTGCGATTTGACGACAAAAATTCTCAGTGATTAGCGAAACCGTCATAGTGTGGACAGATTTTAGTGGAAGTCTGGACGGGGCATCACTCCCACCGTGTTAGCGGTAAACGACAACAGAAACCCACGGATGGCAAAGCGACATGGCAGTGCCCCCCCTCCCCACGCATGCTCCAGATAAAGTCTCAGTGGCAAAAGAAACAGCATTAGGATCCACAATCTGCAAAGAAAAATGCAGTACCGGCCAGCAAATTTTAGAACCAGATCAAACTGGCCCTCACCCAGGTGAACGAAGTCCAAGCCTCACTGAGGACAAGAAGCAGAACTCAAACTCACTATTTTTCAAGTACCCCTCGCTGGGTCAAGTGAAGTTCTCGACTCCTAGTGGGGAAGAAAGCAGGACCGCAACCCATAAACATAATAGGAACGGGAAGGTGCTCCTCAAATTACGTCTGTTTTCTTATTGGAAAACATAGCAGTACAAGGACCAGTGAATTTCAACGTCAAATGAGAGTGCCCTGCCGCTCACCTTGTTGAGCAAACCTCTAGCGGCGTTACCAGTGGCCGCACCGCCACCACCAGTGGCAGCTCGCAGCTGTTGGTTGTTGACGGACAGAGGAGATGTGGTGTTGTTGGTGGTAGTGGTGGTGTTGTTTTGGTGCAGCTGTTGTTGCGACGCTTTGATGGTGGTAGTGTTGCTGTTGTTGGTCGCAGCACTTGCCGAGTTATTTAGTGTGCTCTTCAGGGAGTTCCTCTCCAGACTAGGTGCCTGTAAACAAAAAGCTTAGTAAGCCTCTAAACAAAATTCAATGCACTCATGGATTCAATTTTTACAAGTTTGGGCTGGTTGTAGGTCAAGTAACGGGGCTGCTGCCACTTCTAGTTAGAAAGATAACATATCTCAAATATCATTATATCGAACTAGAAAGCTAAGCCAGCGTGAAGATTGAAAAGCTTCATTAAACCAACACTTTCAGAGGCTAATATTAAAAACTACACCACTACTTGTATCGTAGTTAAATTTAGATTCATGCAGTATTAATTACACATTTCTCAATCCACTTCCCCAAGCTCCCCCAAACCTTTGTAAGTTTCATAACTGAAAGGAAACAAAGTTTTCAGTGTGAATGTCATTGTATACTACAAAATCACACGTAATCAGTGGTCTGTATGGTGTACCATAGCATAATTTTCAAACATGTACAAAGTCTTGGTCTAATAATCCGTATGATGAAAGTTCATCAACAAATTCTAGAATATAAAATTAACGAAATGATCCACGACAATACTAAATAGCCTAATTCTTACAGTGTCACGCTGGTTGCTTCTGCCTAATGCAAGATACCGAGTGCGAGGGCGTAGTTATATGCTGCGGAAGCTAAATAATATGCATGGTTAAAAAAAAATTGTACGTCCTTCTGAATTGCTTCAATTACCACAACACGGTTGTGAGCCGCACCTTCATCAACAGAACCTGGATAAACAAGCACGAGATATGAACGGACACGTCCACACACAGAAATTCAAGCGCTGTTCTGCAGACTTCTCAGACAACAGGAGACTGAGTGCAATAGTAGTCTGGACAACGTCGAGCGGCAAACTTACACTATAGGCAACAAATATCGAAACAAAGAAAAAACTAGCGCTGTTCTGATGCTGCCAGCGAAATCAACGGTAGACTGTTAGCTTTGATGCCCGCTGTCAAAGATATTTAGCACTCAGCTCAATGCAACGAAGGGCAGGGCTAATAATTGAAGCGAAGGTAACTGCCGCATGTTCTAACGTGATGGTCAGTGAGTAATGATAGGGAAGCCAGCGATGGACCATGTATACATGTATATGGCGCCAGCAGCTGCCCTTAACAAATGCTCCCAAACGTCTACGGGTAGTAATTCTAGAATAGGAACCTTCTTTGGAATAATGAGATCTCATGAGTAATTCTAAGCTGGTTTCATTTGAAACTTCAGCTTTATTTCGGTTAATGCTATTTAATCCTGAAATGACATCGTTTTTCCCCTCCAAACTACAACCAACAGTGGAGGAACAAGAGGAATGTAGTTTACAGAAGAAAAAAGATGACTCAGAACACGGCAGGTCACTGCAGAAGTGAAGAGCAGGAATAAAGAAAACACGCCGAGATACATCATTAGAAGCTAGAAAATGAGAGGACGTTAAGTGGGCAGAGAAGGAAGTAGCTATGTTAGTTAGCAAGTGCCGCAGCAGCAGCAGCAGCTACAGGAATGCATGGAGCGATGCAGGTAAACTTGACATTAACATCATGTTTCATTAAAGTGTCATCCGTTCTGATGTCTCACGAACTCATGGCTCGCCAGATTTAATTGGAACAAAAGCAGGCTAAAATGACGACAACACTGAAGTCTAAATTAAGTTGCTTTTATTAAGTGACTTTGGGAAAGAAAGAGTAATAGCTTAAGCGATTCAATAATTTATTAATTTCATGAATATTCAATATGTCAGGGTTGAAAATTATTCATAACCGTCTAGTTCACAACAAGGCAGCGTCGCGCCTGTCCCCAAAGAAAAAGCTAACAAATGCAGTAAAAAATCTAGGTCATTAGAAACTCCTCCCTCGGCGAGTACAATTAACCAATTTCTAAAGTTCAACTCAGATTCAAACTGCCGGTTAAAAAGAATATTCAGAGCTTCGCCTCTCTGTGCGAATTCTTTACACTCCGTTACTAAAACTACATGCAACTCTCCAAGTAACTGATAAACAATTGATAACAAGGCCAAACAATAATAGTCGTGAGCTCAGCACGCATCGTTGCACTGAAGGATCCAAAGCGGCGAGAAACCTAGTGAACTTTGGTGAGCTTGATTGATCAATGGAACTTAGATGAGTATAAGCATGACACGCCTCGGCACAGTCACATTACTCAACACTGCAGGGCAGCACAAGGGGAACACGCTTGTGTCCAAAACGAACACTTGTACTGGCAGATAATGATCCAAAACCAACTGCGCCAGCAGCTGTCCAGAGAGCAGCGCCAGCAATAAGTCGTAACTAATTAATCCATGTAATGATGACTGTCCACATCAATATATTTATTTGTACGCTCAATTTGAATATAATACAAACCCCGAATGAGCTTCAAGCCTTCAACCAAAGTCAATGTACTAATGATAACCAAGAATAGCCCCACTAGTTAGGTTGGGGTTAGGTTTTGTTTAGTGAAAGACTTAAAGCCTCCTGAGACGTGCAGCAGTACAATAATAAACGGGAGGTAAAAATAGAACAATATTTCCGGAAACAAAACAAAAAACACTCGGACCGTAACTGCAAACAGTAGTCGAAATAGAGCACTAATTAGTAGGGTAAAAATAGCACCAGCACAACAAGCTGCACTTTTGCACATTCTTGCGCTTTACTGTGTAAGGAAAATAGGTTAAGAATACGGTACGTAACACTTGAGTGTCTAAAATAAGCCGTAGCACTATTTGCAACACGCATGTGTAAACTAGGCACGAAAGGTTGAGGCTCCCAATGAACGACGTGGTTTTTCACGACAGAAAATGGAAGGGACTAGTACAGACCAGTAGGGAAAGAAGAGGAAGAACGAAACATAGATGGTCAGTAAAAGTAAGAAAAAGAAGGAAGCAACGGGGCGTAGGTTCCGGTGTGTCTTTGGGAATGGGCCTATTGGTTCGTCTACTGCCGCCAATCTAATCTAATATTTCGTTGCAAATTCCTTGTGTTCTACAGTATTGAGCCTGTTTGCATAGTTGCAGGTGAGCTTCTAACACGTTTCAGGTGTAGTAGGGACCACTCATCAATGGAGAAAACTTATAAAAATCTTCGACATTCTTATTTCTAAGAATTCCTTTTGTGGACATTGAATTTCAGAATTCCTCACAAATTCGCGATTGGGTTTAGATCAGGTGACTGGCAAGGCCACTTCATAACCTTAATTTTGTTGCCATCAAATCATCATTGCATTAGTTTCGATGTGCGCTTTGGACCGCTGTGTTGTTGAATCACCCAATCACCCTTAAAGTGGAAGGAATTGACATTAAGATATTTCATTGAAAATATCTTTGTACATGATGGCATTCACTTTTCGTCGATGATCTACAATTTTCCAGTTTCATGTGAAGAGAAGTTTCCCCAAACCATAACATACCCTCCTCAAATTCGACAGTAGGGATAGTTTTTCTCGAAGCACGGGCTTTTCCATTTTCCTACAAACATGCATGGCTTCTCGTGTTGTGTCCGAAAATTTCTGCCTTCGTTCATCAGACCACACAACAAAATTCTAAAATGGGTCTGGCTTCTCTAGATACTCGTTAGCAAATCTCAAGCGGTGAGAAACATGTTTCTCAAGTCAAATTGTTTTTCTAGGTGACCTCGAGCTAATGCCGCTCCGGTGCAGAGTTCGACTGATGGTGTCTCTGCTGAGAGTTACTTCAGCCTAATAAAGCATATTATAATTATTATTATTATTCTGCCCTTGCAAATTTTCTCAAATCTCGGTACGAGTCACAAATGCGTTTTGTTTTACTAATCTAATTACTGATCTTACAGTTGCAAAAGCGATCTTCCTTAAACGGCCACTCCTCCACTCCCGAGTGCAATGGTGACAGAATCTGTCTGCCTCCACGTTCTAATCACGCTCCCAAGCGTGTTTACATTTCTTTTCTCCAGCTTGGGATATTTTCTGCAGCCGTTTCCTTCTCTGTTCAGGTCCACTGTGCGTTTCCAAAAGTCATTCGACACGGTAATTCTCTTGACTTAACCATTTCTAAATAATCGAAAATGACACCACCTGACATGTTGCTTTAAATGTTCACAATGGAGGTTACCGGTTTAAATGGGTGGATTACAACACACGTACGTACGATTGACTGAAATGTTTTCATATCAACATGAAAGTAACTCATATTGAGATTTGTGTAAAATAAAGTACTATAATATCATAACTATATAAATATCTGACATAGCGGGGTATTGAATACTTTTGCGTTAACATTTTTTAATGTTCTTCTCAATCAGTAATTAAAAAGGTAATTATTTTCAAGATCATTTTGAGAAATTATAATTTACGTTGAAATGGATAATTCATGTCCATTTATTACAATTCAAGATTTTCCCTATAACAACACAAGTGGCGAAAGAAGTCGAACACTGCATTTTTACTTGCTGTATAATTTTAGCAACATTTTATTTTAGAGCTCCTTAGTTGCAAGACCTCTTTTGAGCGCACACAGAGTTCAGAATTTTCATTTAGATCGGAGAAATTAAGAAACGTGGAAAGGACGATAAAAGACGGATCCACAGCATCATGTGGCTCTCGCTATACCCTCATAAGATTATCGTTCTGAAAGAGAGTGAATCTGGAGTCATGGAACCGCGTTATAAGCTTCCAATCCTCAACAGTTCAACCTTTGTCGTTCCCAGCATATAAGAATGTTTTTTTTTTTTTAATTTGCTGCTGCCATTAACGGCTTCCTTGTAAATTTGAATTTCCCTGAATGCATTTTCTTTAACTCTCGACGCGAAGTCCTTTTAGAAATTTTTGTTGGCGTTCACATAACTCGCCAGTTATCATTTGCGTTGATGAATGCTTATTTTTTTTACCAATTTCTTTAAAGAGCATCCGTCTCTGTCATCGAAAATGTCAGATATTTCACAATTTCTACGAGAGAAACCGGGTTCGCCATACTGTTTCAATCGTGCTATTGCCTTCTGATGTTTTACCAAATGTCTCGAGTTGATTTTCACTTTGATGAAACCCAACGATGCAGCCTTGATCGAATGCTGACTGGTCCTTTGCACAGGTCTTCACGTTTCCGAAGTAAATGAAAATCCAAAATTTCAGATGCACTCAAAACAGGTCGTTACTACTCGATAAACACTTCTAGAATATTGCCATTTATAAAGTTGTGCTGAAACAAATGAACTTTGTAATAGAATAAGGAAAAAACAGAGTAGGTAGTAAAAATGCAGAGCGCAGCTTTCTTTTGCCACGTAGTGTATATTGATGCGCAGGAAGCAAAGAGCGTAACGGGAGGACTCAAGGGAAATTAGCACCAAAAAGTGGAATCATCGACGTATCTATGGTTGAGCAGCCTAGGAGTATTTTAACTAATTAAACCAGAAAAATCGTCTTAAATTGCGAAATTCATCTCTAGCGTATAAATAAATTGAGATAATATATACTAATTTAGCAATTTTCTATAGAAAATTGCAGTGCAGCATGCTAGTGGAAACTTTCACAGCACTAGCGCCGAATTTGGTCCCTTTTGGCGACCTGATTTAACTTCTTTTTCTTGATTGAAGCCCTGTTTACACTTCATATTCATTTCACAGGGCTCTTCACAGAAGATATTTATTCCTTACCAACAAATATGTATAAGCACCATTATAGCCAATTCTGTACGCGGGAGAAACCACAGTAACAGTTAGCTTACTGCTCGAACTTTCAGTACTTGACGACAACATTTTACGATACTTTGCAGCTCAAATAGCTGGCCAGTCATGAGCGGGAGATTGAATGAAATAAATCGAAAAAAATACGGTGATAAGTTCAAGAAAACAATATACGAAGGCCTGAGGTCCACATTCAGATACTTCGACTCGCCGATGAAATGTAAATTTGCTACGTGCGGTCACGGCTAAGTTTTATTTTAGTCCTATTGAGTCCTCCCGTTGCATTCTTTGCTTCCTGATGATGCATAACTGCGACACCGCGCTAGTGCTGCTGCCCCCCTCTCTTATGCTACTTTACTGGTTGGCCAACAAGACTTGGTCAAGGATACCATAGACCACACAACTGTAAAGCACATACGCAGTGGCCTCACCTTATTCCTAAAGCGCTTGGAGCGCACGTGTTGCGAGGCCACCACCAAGGCGCGAGGCCCGCTGCCACCACCGCTGCCGGTAGTGCTGGTGCGAGGCGACCGGCGAACTCCGATACCACCTCCGCCTCCTCCACCGCCGCCGCCGCGACAGCCCTCGTCCCCAATGCTGCTCTGATCTATTCTCTCAAACCTGCAAAAGATAATTACAATTAGTTCTGCTGCACATACACGCCAATAAGTATAATTACATGAGAAATGCACTGTAGGTAATTAATTGATCTGTGGTGAACGGCATAACATATTAAAGGTGGTCATACTGTCCATAGTTGAAAATAAAGCTGTTGAGTAAATACAAACATCTCGAATACAATCTAAAGCACATCTGATTGCTTAACAAACTTTTCAAAGTCGAAAGTTGGCCGGGCGCAACAGAGCGACGGAGGCGCGTACACATCCAGGAATGATCGGCGCGCCAAGTTGGAGCGCATGAGGGCTGCACAGAGCTCCAGTAGATACAGGGACAACTACCCACAATACTCCAGCCTCTACACACACAGATGCATAGGCCCCACTCACACAAAAGTTCATGTGCTGAATGCACGAAATGCACTGGGTGTAGCGAAAGAACCTGCAAACAAATAGGAAGCGAGAGCAGCAGCAGGACGAGCAGGAAACCTTCGCACATGGCAGGCAGCGAGGGTTACGCGAGAGCTCGGGTCAGCACAGCGTCGATCGTTACGCAACACGGGCAGTTCGGCGGCGGCCAGACGGCTCTCGTGTGCCAGTAAGGAAGACAACAGGCGTACATGGGCATGATAATAAAAATAGTGGAAATAATGCTCCATGGAATGCAACGAGCGCCATACAACAGTAGAGAGCAATGCCAAAATTCTTAGGATTCATGTATACAAAGAAAGATCTCGAGATATCTGAATCATATAGTGGTACCGCAGTCCACAATAGCGCGCTTAAAAATAAGAACATGAGAAAAGGGCAAGAAGTACTCCGCTACGCTGGGGCAGCGAACGTCCTTGCGAAAAACATACAAGGAGCTCAGTAAAATTCACGCTACATGTGGTTACGTGAGCGCCGTGCACGAGTGGAATCATCTACTGCGCTATACACTGGTCACTGGAAGAAATATACCTACATCAATCGGCCAGAAGACTTGTACGTTGCGTGTCAAAGTATAAAAGTGGTGGGGTTCTGCACAGTGCATTTTTGTACGCGACAGCAGGGTTGTGGAGTGGGATAAATCATGTACAAACTCCGACTCCCGCGCTTAGCCGGTTCCTCACTCCTTGGATCTCAGAAATGAATGGCTCTAGCTCTTTCTTCTCGGCAAAATAGGACAGCTTTCAGCCGCTCCGATTTCTGGGATAGACTGGTACCAGCTCCAGCCACCCCCCCCGCCCGAAGTGTCTTGACCCCGCAGGCAGGGCAGCGCGGCAGAGCACCAACAAATGAGTGGAGAACTGACATCAGAAGTGTAGGGAGAAAGAAGAACAGGCTGCTCGCTACGAACTGCTCATGATCAGTTATTACCTTAAATGGCAATGCATGGCTCACAAGCAAATAGCAAAAGTTCCATGACAACAACAGGCCGTGTTCTAACAAACGTTCAGGACACTGAATTTGCAAAAAATAACTTAGAATACTAAGTACACATTAGACCAACATCTGAGCTTGCGGGATACACAGCCAGAAGAGAAAAATATCAGTCTTCCCAATTTATTACGGAAAGAAAAGGAACAGGCAACGAACCGTCAGTAATCTCAAGTCGTAAATTCACGTCCAAAATACATTTGGATTTTCACTACAATAGCAACCACGCACTATTAAAATCTTTGAATAATGCGTTAGCGTATTAAAAAGCGTTACTGATGAACTGTTCGCAACAGGTTCACAAAAGTTCAACTAAAAAAGACTGGATATTACAGTATAAAAAGAGTTATAGGAAGAGGCTGAGAAAACGAAGCGGGAAAGAGAAGCCGTGATGCCCTAGAGCAGGATGCGAAGTTTTCCCTTTCACTGCAGCCCCGCAGAGAGCGGACGGGGAGGCTGGTGTGATCGGGGCACTGGCACTTCTGAAGTAGGTCAGCCGTGGCAGAGCCTGTAGGGGCGGCGGTTACGGCGTCTCGAGGCTGCAATATGGCGCCCCAAGGAGGACCGTATAACCTTTCCCTGCGGTGTTTCATTAGTTATATTGATTGGTTTCAGCCTCTGTTTCCACTACAGAGGCAATCTCACAGAGAAGGAAAGAAGAGATATGAAGTACGTCGATAAATACGTTCAACACATGGGCGAGAGTTTCCCACGCAGGAACAACGCGCACGAGGAATAACATGTCAGGAAAGAAAAGGTCTAGCTACACCTAAGGTAACACACAGGATTCATTCCCCTGGGGTCAGCTGTGCTCACTTTTGAACCCGAAATCCGTATCTAAGTGTTGTGTTCACTAGCAGAGTAGTTTACACAATGTGTGCTTCCATAGCTGCATGTATACACGTATATGTAGAGCCAAAGACAGAGTTCAAAATGCTTCAATACAATTTGAGTTACAAAATCTCTCAGAAGAAGTATTCAATAAACGCAAGCATTATCATCATTAGTAGTAAGGTCAAGCTCAAGCCTCCCTTTTCCACTACACTATATAACAAATTCGTAAATTAATAAGAAAGTGATGGTAGCATAAATGCCAACAAAGTCTCATAAGAATTGCAGGTTGCCGCAAATTTTTGCTCTGAGCCGCATAAAGAGAAGCAAAATACGTAGAGAATTCGAACCCCTGTATGCCTCGCTAAATAGAGCTTTCTATATCTGCGCTATTATTATTATCTTCCTAGTTTAAGCCTCCTTTCCCACAGAGTAGGGACACTGTAATACAAAGAGAGGAAGAAGGGAGATAAAGAATTCCAAGAGATACGTGGAACCCAGGCACGGATCAATGCGCATGGGATCAGACAAGATCGGACACCATACTCCAAGCTATAGGAGACTATTGGCTCAATGAAGGTAGGTATATCACGGCGTTTGCTGCTATCCAGATTGCACACCTTGACAATATAGAAGCCAAATAGGGTATGCAGTGAGACAGAAACGATTGTTTTCTCTCCCGTGCACTATCAATTCCTCAGGCGCACTGTAATTGCATGCGCCTGTGTGCTTCGTAACTTGGACCGTGCGTCTATCACCCTCGGTAACTTGAGCCACGCATTTGTATGATGAGCGGGATATGGTAACAACCGTAACAATAACATAAGCTGCGGGTCAGTCTCCGGTGCTGCCTGAGCCTGCAACCACGGGCAGTGTTAAGTGTATAGCCTATATTCTGTAGCTGAAATAATCGCGGCTCCTCATGTGCCAACTTATGCAATCGTGGTTGCGATCAACAGTTCCTTTTCGTTACAGAAATGCCTAGAACTTGTAGCTCGTAACACAAGTCAAAAAGACAGAAAAAACGAAGCATTATACAGAGCGATAATCAGTTTCGGATAGAAAACCTTCTGGAATGACCCAGGTGGATAAGAAAAAAAGTGGCACGCATCATTTCACTTTATGCTAAGAGTCACTCTTAAGTCTTGATAAAATTTCACCAAGTACCTAGGTACGGTGCCAGCACAGGCTAAGAATAATTTTTAGCTAAAATGAGTGAAAAGCCCACTAGCAGGTATACTTAACCACGCATGGCACAGCTCGATTCGAATCCGTTACATAAGCATGTTTTTATTATTATATATTTTGTTTAACCTCCGTAGCCGCAACTCAGGCTTTTCAACAGAGAAACTACTGGGGTACAGTATTCAAGTACCGCATATTGGGCAGGCGTAGTGGCCACGTGCGCCACTACGGGCAGGGAAACAAGGCGCAAAGTATAGTAAGAGACACTCATGTGGTCGGCCCCTTTCGTGTACTTCCACACGAGAGAGCCTAGAGATGTCCCGCGTACCAGGTCGGCTATCTCTATCGACAGTCCACCTCACGGGACAGAAAGAGGAAAGTAGAGAACCTACCTAATTTTACAAAAGTAACCTCGGCAGCAGGAACTGCGCAAGCCGCAACATCTGCGGATAAGGCACTCGGGAACCTTGGGTGCGTGATGCCCAAATATATTGTGGCAGGGAAAGGGCCTTCCAGAATATACCCTTGAGGGCCATAGGCATGTAATTGTCCAAATCTAGTTCAAGACGGATTGCCAACGGTAACAAACGTTACCTATCCTACATAGGGACCAACAGCGTTACTTAGGCAAGGAAAACACACAGCGACAGAGGAAATATTAGGTTGCAGGTAAACACAACACGGAAAAATCATCAAGCACATCAATAAACGTAAAGAAACGTAGAGATCACGACACAGCTATTTGACGTACGGTCCTATCTGTTTAGATAACAATGTTACAGCCGCGTTTACAGGATCCTACCATATCATCGTTATATATGTCCGTCAGCACTGAACAAAAAGAACTATCTTGTACATTTGAAGCAGCTAAAGGGACAATATATGGACAATGCCATCAAGAAATATTTCCTTACATCGGGTGTACAAAATGTGCAAACGATTCGGAGATATGCGGTCGCATTAATGGTTCACGTTTAGGCTCATCACAGGGTAAAAAAAAAAAAAACACACCCTTGTCCCTTGTCATTAGGTTTTCAAGTATTTTTATTCGTTTCCCATCGCAGCCGCTACTTATTAATTCAGCAGTGAATTTTGATCACTTAATATACAGGTATATATATATATTCTACCTACTTTCACGTGAATATTAAATCTCAGCATTCCTGCCGGTAAAATTCAGTTAAGCGAGTGCGCTACTGCTCGCAGTGAAAATTAGGCGCAAAGCATCTTTAAGCGACGGAAAAAGAAAAGAGAAGAAGACAGAAAACACCCAAGCGGAGGGTCCTTTCTTTGGCCCCCACACGAGAGCAAGTAGAAATCCTATGAGATACTAAGTCGCCTACTACCATTCGCCGGTCCACCTCGCGGAACGGAAGAGGAAGTAAAGAGAACCTACCAAACGAACTTTCTCAACATGAACTGCGGCCAGCTGCTGCAAGATCCCCTTCGGAGAAGGCACTCGGGACAGCTCTCGGGTGCGTGATGCCCATATATATTCTGACAGGGATAGAGCCCGCCAGAATATAGTCCTGAGGGCTCAAGTATTTTAGATGTTAGCTGAACCTACCGGCAAAAAATCTCGACACCTAAAAAAATTCAAAGGCCAAGAATGTTTTACGTTTTCGGCTTATGATTTACGATAATTTACCGCGATTTCAACATGAATTCATCGCAGCGATATCAATAAATTCTTATAGCATTCAAGTTGATGATATAAATTTTAGTTAGTGTTGCAAATTCGGACAGTTTAACGTTCGACCCCAGCATCGACTCCTCAGCCAGTGGTGCTACAAACTCCTTGACACAGATTGGTGACTTTGCTAATTATTCAACATTAAAAATATGTGATAGACACTGACAAAGCAAAATGAAGTACTGTATTTTCTGACGCTTGCAAAGACACCCTGCATAATTTAGGACAAGAATTCAGAATAAAGGCAATAAAAATATAAGTTATTAGTATTTAGCAAATCAGCCAACTGGTCACTTTCAAACTCCTACAGAGGGATTAAGCAATTTTTTTTAATATTTACGATGGTTGAGGTTTTGGATGAAAATAGTTTTTTTTCCACCAGAAACCAGGAGTAAGCGTTGGCCAATTTAATCCGACACCACGAGCCACCGAATGTTCGACTCTACCCAAGCCAACCTCTGACTCGAACTCAGCAACGTTGGCTTTAGTAACGGAGGACGTCTTACAGGGGAATCGTCACAGATAATTATACATAGGATTCTATGCTGATGACATCACTATCTAGCAAAAAATTATGTCCTAAGATCTTAGAAATTCCATAGAAACTTGATGGCAACACAAAGAAACAAACTTTCTGGGAAGACTGCCAGCTCCCTCTTGAGCGTACGATCGAGCTAATATTACTAAAGGATTCATGCAACGAAACTTAAGACACTTCATACATCAACCAGATAGCACAGGTAGTATCTGAAAGACTTTTAGAAGTCACTGAGAACAAAGGCCGAATGACTAAATAAAGTTGCGTACTAGCTATATCTTCACAAAAGTTCCCTCCAGGAAACTTTATACTAGGTACCCAAAAATAAAACAAAGTTTCAAGAAATTACGTCAATCAATAGGTACTGTATTCGGGTTTCAGCCCTTTCAAGTCTGAACTAAACATCAGTGGGAAAGGCCCTATTTGTAAAGGCAACAAATGGGTGCAGTAGGCACTAAAGGATCAAACAACGTTTTTCTTAGGAGAAACCAATTTTAGGTTGAGCGATTTAGGTTGATGTCCATCTAGCCTTGGGTAAACATCGCACCGAATCACATACAGGTTAGGGGAACGGACTTCAGAGCCCAGTTTCAAACGCCGACGGCGAAGAATTTGAGCGCATCAAGTGGTACAACATGCGACGCTGGTAGTGCAGAGAAGTGGCAATTAGATGCACAGAAAGGGGGCCAGGAGAGCAGTGGCAGACGGCAACATAGCGGTTACGTTAGCGGTCTGTGGTAACGCTCGGGGTCACTGGGCGCTAGGACTCGTTCCAGTGGTACGGGGTGTCCCTTTGGGCTGGATCGTGCCAGTGCAGCAGCATACCACATCGATGAGTGGTAGGCATCTCCATACCGTTAAGACATGTAGCTGTTTAATCTATTATCACATACCGTAAATTTGCTAGACGGCATAGCCTTAGTATTACGAGAAAGTATGGGTCACTTAATGCGTCATTGCCCTAATGGGTTAAACTCATTTGAACCTCTATTAAATAATGTTCTTCGTAGGAATAGCAATTTGTACCGTCCACCAACATACACAGCAGGCACAAATAGGTGACCCTAAGCTGGCCGCAGTTTTCAATAAAGTTCTAAACGTGGCAGTTTAACGAACCTAAGGGGATATTTTAATGCAGGAGGAGTACGAAATCGGAGGCGGTAAACTATTTGGGGTCTACGAGTTGGTGTCTGAAAGTGACAAAACCTAGGAGTCTGAGTTGGACTTGGTCTATCCTGCTCCGCAGCACCGCTTTCACGGAACACTGCTGGGAAAGTAGTAGGGTTGCGGTGTGGGTCAGTCCGACCACTAGGACCTGCCGGTACCCAACTTAGACCCTTCACAAAATAGGAGTTGCTAACCAATTTTCTTCAGACTCAAGCTTTCGGAACAAGCCGGTGTCCGACTTGGACTCTTTCCTCCCAAAATCGACCGACGCCTAGTGAAGTTGCGAATCTGGCAATTACCGTAGCAGGTTGGAATGGAAGTTCTGACCGCTTTTTTCAGTGAACGCTTCCTGTGCCACTATGCCGGCTATAATGGATATTTTGAAGCGAACACGCATGCATTCATCGGCCTCAGTGTGCCTTATTCGAGTGTTTCGAAGAGCCTTAGGCCTCCCTACCAAATACTTGTATTGCTAAGGACTGACACCGCAGTTTATGCACTCTTTTTCAGGTTGTTTTTCTTGTGGGTGCTTGAACGTGCACACGAAAGAGTCAGTCATCGAAAAGTCATAAGCGGAAGTAGGGATTAAGTAGCATGCAGGAACAGTATGGAAGACTCTTTCAGAATTTGGCGAAAAAATTAAACTCGGAAAATTTTATCCCAAGTGAGGCTACTTTATAGTGTTAGATATTGCAACTATACAGTTATAGTGGCATTTTATAGTTAGCCCTACAGTAGAGTGCAGCTATGATTTGATGGGAAATGCAGTAAAACAAGGTGTCTATTACATTGTCTGTTTTCTATTTTAGCAGTTTTTAGCACCACTTGAGAGAAAATTTGAACACTTTTCTTATTTCAATTTATGAGATAAGTAGGTAGCTATAATTCGATACACAGCTACAAATTTTCCTTTCTCAATAGAAATTGATCATGGTAGAGCAGTTATTCTGAATGAACGAGTGCAGAAATGGCTAAACGTGACATGATACAAGTATAACATATTTTTTTAGCACCTTTAAATTGATTTCAGAACTTTTCAGCAGTTTTTTAGCACCTTACCCATTTTAGCATTTTTAACACCCTGTATACACCTGGTAAAATTATAAAAGTAGGAGTCAAAACTTTCGCTCCACCCTAATATTATACAGATTGGGATAACTGTGCTCCGGTCAAATACGGTGACAGTAGCCAGTATTATTTCCGGCTTAACTGCGATGCACGGAGTCTTCAGAGAATTAGGAGGTAACATAACTTGTACGATGCAGTTTTAGTCTTACGCCATTTTACACTGCGGCGAACCATGTACTGGCACCACAGTTCGTTGACGTCGCGTCTGCGATCGAGATAATCTAATCCGATTGGCTTTAACTACGACAAAAAAAGTTTTTCGGTATATTTAGAAGAAACACAGCAGGCAGTTGACAATAAGCGCTTATACCTCATCACATACAAGTTAAAAAAAAATTTAGATTAATACTAAGTCTGCAGAGCGTAGACCTAAAACAGGGCGCCATATCAGAATCAGCGGCACCGCTGTGGTAGATTTTCGGGTCAATTTTGATGCAAGATTGGTGGAACGGTGCGGTGAGAGTATAGCAGACCACTTGCCACTTGGCTCCTCAATAGGCTATGGGACAGTAGCCAGAGACAGCCAGACCGTACTGGGACCGTAGTCCCAGATAAACGACAGAACTGTCCGTATATTTTAGGGTAACGCTGCTGCACCGGTATGGTAACAGAAAAAACACCGAGTCTTGGGTAAGTACGGCGACACCGACATAGTGCGGAGATAACGCTACGTATTATAGATTTTCCCACCAAGTTTGTAAGAAGAGTTGCAACCCTAACAAAATTTGGGCGCGGATCAGCAGCTGAATAGGGGTTTCAGCTTCTGCGGTGGCCCTAATTTTTCGCAGGGAATGGTGTGTTAGTGAAAAAAAAAGAACAGCGCCTTGAAAACGCACATCGGCAATGACTCAATCTCAAAACATAGACACGGAAAATATATTTTCGATCAATTTTGAGGTAAAACAGCCAGAACGGTGCTGTAATAGAAAAAAGAACATGGCGGCACCGACGCAGCGCCGAAATAACGCCACGTACGCTGCACATTTCGAGGCAAGACACTGGAACGGCGGTGTTGTAACAGTAAAGGAACATTGTGACTATGATAATACGGCGACACGAAAGCAGTGCGGAAATAACGACACGTACGTAGCCCAGTGACCGGTGAAAGGTGTTGACCCTCGCAGCGAGCTGAGCGTGGCCGGTGGTGCACGCACACCCGACATATCCCTGACACCGCAAAAAATTGCTACCTACCATACTTCATGATGGTACTTTGCCACTGAAGAATTGCTCGCCGTTCTTCCAAAGACCACGCGAACGTGGGCTAGTTTAGCAAACGCCTAAGGAAGGTGACGCAAGGATGCACCAGGCACTGTGAGCATCACGCTATCATACTTTTTTTTTATTTAACGCACTCTCTCGCCGGCAGTTAACCGGTGGAAAATATTGGGGGTACATTTAAATACTTTAGGACATCACTCCCAACACACTTAAACATAAAAACTCCTAATAGGAAACCATTATTTCCAGGAAGACCGTACTATCAGAAAGAAATGACTCTGAAAAGAACAACAGTCGCACCAGTGACTCGGACTTGAATTTCAGTCAACCACGGATCGCAATTTAACACCAATCGAAGCCATAGCTTGGAATTCACCACCAGTCGCAGCCATGGCTCGGAATTCAATGTCAGCCGCAGCCATGACTGGAAATTCAACACCAGCCGCAGCCACGGCTCAGTATCTAACGCCAGCAACAGCCATGGCTCAGTATCTAACGCCAGCAACAGCCACGGCTCAGTATCTAACGGCAGCAACAGCCATGGCTCAGTATCTTACACCAGCCGCAGCCAAGGCTCGGTATCGAATACCAGACGCAGCCATGGCTCGGTATCGAATACCAGCCGCAGCCAAGGCTCGGTATCGAATACCAGACGCAGCCATGGCTCGGTATCGAATACCAGACGCAGCCATGGCTCAGTATCTAACACCAATCGCAGCCATGGCTAAGTCTCTAACACCAGTCGCAGCTATGGCTCGGTATCTACCACCAATCGCAGCCGTGGCTCGGTATCTAACACCAATCGCAGCCATGGCTAAGTCTAACACCAGTCGCAGCCATGGCTAAGTCTAACACCAGTCGCAGCCATGGCTCGGTATCTAACACCAATCGCAGCCATGACTCGGTATCTAACACCAATCGCAGCCATGGCTTGGTATCTAACACCAATCGCAGCCATAGCTTGGTATCTAACACCAATCGCAGCCATGGCTTGGTATCTAACACCAATCGCAGCCATGGCTAAGTCTAACACCAGTCGCAGCCATGGCTCGGTATCTAACACCAATCGCAGCCATGGCTCGGTATCTAACACCAATCGTAGCTGTGGCTCGGTATCTAACACCAATCGCAGCCATGGCTTGGTAAGATTGTGGTTAGCGTCGGTACCGAGCCATAGAAACACCAATCGTAGCTGTGGCTCGGTATCTAACACCAATCGCAGCCATGGCTTGGTATCTAACACCAATCGCAGCCGTGGCTCGGTATCTAACACCAATCGTAGCTGTGGCTCGGTATCTAACACCAATCGCAGCCATGGACAAGTCTCTAACACCAATCGCAGCCAAGGCTTGGCATCTAACACCAATCGTAGCTATGGCTCAGTATCTAACACCAGTCATGGTTCAGTGTCGGGACAGCACCCAGCGCTCGGCGGCCCCCATACCGCACCGCAGTCACGAAGTCATGCAGGTAGGCCAGCGAATACTAAAGATGGAGCCCGCGCGCTGGAAGCAGCCACGAAAAAGCGGCACCGCCGACCCAGAGCACAACCAGTTTAGACGAAGGGAGACGATCATGGGAGACGGCAACCAATTGGTCAAGGTCAGCCGTGGGCGCCTTCAGCTGTCGCTTACACAAGCCATAGAAAGTAAGGGTCGCACGCCAGGCAACGCTTCCTCTCATTCATGTCCTCCATTGTTGGCCTATTATACAATAACGTCATTTTAGTTTCCTGTGGTTACCGTCACGAGATTTCAAGGCGACACACAGGGAACGCTGTCTTCCTTTCGTTTGTGATCACGACAGTTTGATGGCTGAAGAAAAACAGTCACTGCTCGTCTCCCAAAGCTACTCTTCTGACTGCAATAAATCTCAAGCACAAAGACACTGTTCACAATTATTTTCACTCAGCGATTGCTTACGTAGGTTGTGGCAATGCAAGCCTGATCGAAAAAAAAGCACAGTGAATAGGTGTAGAGACGGTGGAACGATAAACCTTGCCGCATGTTCAAGATGTACCGTGAAGATTCTTCCCGCAAGGTCCAGGTGGCGTTATTCACGCTGCACACCTTGAGCAGAGGTGCAGCTGTATTCATTTACCAGCGGGATGTCTATGTAGTAGTGAGTTATCCCCAAATTGCACGTAGCTGCTAGCAGCTGATTTGTTCGGCACTTTCAGTAAGAGTGAGTGCAGTAAGTTTTTTCAACTTCACAGTTCCAAAATTACCGGTGGAGTTTCAAAGGTGACTGGGCATCTTGTTTCTAAACTCGCAACCAGGACAGTGACGCTATAAGAATACTTTGTAGCTACTGCATCACCACCATTTCTGACCGAAACTCGCGATTCACAAGTATACTACACCAATACGGTCCGAGTAGCAGGCAGAGATCCACCCACTGACATTCACAGCAGTTCATTCTATGCTGAGACGGGCCACTTAAGATTTTCTCATACTCAAGTTCAATTTGAGATGTGACTCAAAAACCCAGGGGTTAAAGAACCACGGGAGTAATACCGCTCGACGTCATTTGAAGGATAAAAGACAACATTTAGAGGTGAAAGTGAAGCCTCTTTAGCAATGGTACGCACAGGAGATGACAGCGGTCACCATTACAGACAAAGGACAAGCAAGTTGTTCAACAGGAGACCCATTAGGGAACCACCAGTCACTCGTTAACCCTTTCGCTACGGAAACTAAACCGTTGCAAGAGCATAATTTCATATTTACAGAAAATAGGTACTCGATACCTACTGATTACTATCTCTACGGCAAGTACAAAAACTGGCAAATTTTCTGGCCTGGATGTTGATGGCAACGTTCTTAGATAAATAACGTGCACGATTGAGAATCAGAAACTGAGGCTGGCTCGTATCTTGACGTGACAGGACGAAAACAAAATGAAGCGATTGGAAAACCTCAGTAAGACAGGGCGCTTGCTTCACACAGCAGCTAACAAAGAGAGCTATAACTACGAACCCAAAATATGGTGTCCAGCAACATTAGCTAACAGTTTGAAATGTCTCGAAAAGCTGACGTAGCTGATATTCGATGATACAGGGTTAACGAAAATTTTGTGCATATAGTAGTTAGACGTACGAAGAGGGAAGTACCGAGGCGAAGACCAGTCATCAGATCTACCGTTGCATAAATTATGCAACAGCTCGGCTGCCACGTCCTGCCGAGTGAGATAGGAGATTGCAGATGCAACTGGTGTAACCGACACCACTTTCTACCGTAATTAACAGACTGTTGCAGACAGCTTCGCACAGCAGTGATTGTTTGCTGGAGCTCCAGCAAGACTGTAATCCGGCGAGGGACGCTACAGAAATCTATGTCGCTATTCGTACGGCACAAAGACATACACGTATCAACTTCTCAGGAGCAACTCCTGACATACGCATGTCGCCAAGGCACGGTTCCATCCAGGGCGAGATAGAGACAAACTGGCGGTGGTGCAAGAGCTCGTTAAAGGTGGTAATTACAGTGAAGTATGGGGCGAGGCATATCAGAAGGAGATAATAAGAACAGATCCTTCGCAGCAACGGCCTGTGCCCTTCACAGTGAACGGGAGGGAACCCGGCAGCTGCATGGGCCGTGTTCAGCATTGCTGCGCTACTGCAGCGGCGTCGCGCGCACAGCACGGATGGCATATAGCGTCGCCAGAACATGAGGCTGCAAATTGAATTATTATTAAAGTGAGTTCAAGCTTTCCTAAATCACAGGAAATTTGATGTTCTATGAGACGAAAAGGAACTGCGAATTAAATATAACTTAGTTTAACTGGTATAGAAATTTATGGGTGCCGTCAGATGTGACTCACATATAAAGATATTCAGATACAATTTATGTGCTTATAAGTGATGAGAGGACCCTTTACCTAGCTGAACTGAAGCAGTGCTAACAGTTTTTTAACTAACCTTACACATACACGGAGGTTAGGCCACATCTTACACCTGACCGTTAAGATGGGTAGGGTAATACATACGTTCGTTAAGTGCGGCCTTCCTCGACACGACGCGGTGCTTCCAGAGAGAACGAGCTGAGGGACACGCAGTATGTCCAGAACAACAGAGAACCCAAGCACGGAAAATTGCGCAAGGGAACCGCACGACAGAAGGTAGTGATCAGATCAAAGGGGTTAGTAGATGTAGGAGTCCCGGAATGAAATAAATTGGGTGCGAATGAAAGGTGTCCAAAATGCCAACTTAAAGCTAAGCTAAAGCAACGTATAAGGTCTTCCTAGAGAAGCGACTCTCCATAGCAGATAAGATAAAAGAAGGCAAGGAAATGAAATAAACCTTAAAAAAGGAGAATTCAGAGTTCCACAACTGGTGAACGTAGTTGGAGTATGCCTAAAATGGCACGAATTAAAAACTATTGCCAAGACGTGAGATTGAACAGAGGTAGCTTCTACCACGCTAGTTTCAATTGTTCCGTAGAGAAGGAGACTTAGTGAATAATAGTCACGCAAGGCATCTACCAATCTGCATAAAGATGAGCTAAACCTGAGTATCTACAGAAAAAGCTGTACTAAAGAGAAATAGGATCTTGTTAAGAATAGGCACCCCAGGCGCATACCTCCGCCAAGTAAGGCAACGGTAAGGAAAAAGCCAAATTGGCTCTGAAACCATTACTTTTGTATCAACTCCACAATCTAATCATTTGTGCCTTTTAATAGTATTAACAGCTTCTGCAATTTTTTTCGAGATCCTTTCATAACTGTTTGCGTTCTGCTGCGAACAAACATTAGGACAAACTAAGTCGAACATACGATGATACGAACGAGCCAACCGATGATCTGCACCAAAATTTAACCATTTTTGCCTTTTAACATTATTAACAACTGTAAATTTCATAAAAATCCAGTCAAAAATTTCTGAGTTATTGCGTAACACACAAGACAAACACAACTCAAATATAGAAACGAATCAACCGATCTGCACCAAAATTTAATCATTCATGTCTTTGAACATTACTAACAATTCCTGTAAGTTTCATCATGATGCACTTTTTTGAGTTATTGCGCTAACAAACATAAAATCAAACCCAGCAACAAACACACGAATGAACAAACAGATCATCACAAAAATTTGGTCATTTACTCTTTGTAATATACTTAACAACTCATGTAAATTTCTTAAAAATCCGTCCAACACTTTTTGAGTTAGGGCATTGAGAAAAATGAGGCAGACAAACAAACGGGTAGACGATCTTCGCCAAAAGTTAATCATCTGTTCCTTCTAACATACCTAACAATCCCTGTAAATTTCGTCAAAATCCGTCCCAACTTTTTGAGTTATCTTGGTGACAGACAGACAGATAAACCCGACGAAAACATAACCTCCTTGGCGAAGGTAACTATGAAACAGGGCCAGCTGCATCACGTTTGCACCATAATCAGCTCCAACTCGGCTAGGGACCAATTATGAAGCATACTAGGGCGCCGACAAAGAAATGGATTTAGCTACTAAACATTAAATCCTAAAGTAAAACTTTATTCTCGTAAGAACAGCACTCCCAGGCCTCAATGCCGTCCATACTAATGTGTTAATAGCTTCGGGTTAAGTAAAACTAACTTCCTTGCGGAAATACATAGCCAACAAGATAGCATACCGTCAGCGAAGGTCTCGGAATTCATCATTTCTTGTATTAATCCGCACGTCTCGTAAGACAGGCACTATTTGAAATGCTGTGCATAGACCATAATCCGAGAGAGCGGGTTAAGTTGAATACACAGCTGCATTCGGGGCGAGGACATATGCGTACCGCCGCCCACACTGTCGCCAATACGACATAGCTTTTGCTTCGCTTCGGGAGGTGAGCAAGCGCTGACAAGTCACGCACTTGAGGCAAAACAAACGGGCTCTGGAACACGACTAGGCTGGAGGCGGGTCACCGGTCAGCAGCTCCCCTCTGCAGCGACCAAATGTCACCAGTAGACAGAGCAGCACAGTTGCGGAGTCAGAAGGTAAAAGGTCCGACTCCGAGTCCACTCACTCGGATGCCTTAACAATATTAGAGTGACAATAAAGAGAGCAACTTATACGTTGTATTTCAGACTCGGACTTCTCAGGCCAACGGGTGTCCGACACTGCGACTCGCAAAAC
>LQNS02278096.1:25781180-25795552 GCA_001587735.2 Parhyale hawaiensis | reverse complement strand
GAGTCACAAGGTAAAAGGTCCGACTCCGAGTCCACTCACTCGGATGCCTTAACAATATTAGAGTGACAATAAAGAGAGCAACTTATACGTTGTATTTCAGACTCGGACTTCTCAGGCCAACGGGTGTCCGACACTGCGACTCGCAAAAACATTGTCAACAGTGCAGTTATAATTTAAAGACAGGAGTTGAGCTCAAGAACATTTGATCAAAGGATATCAAGCGTGATCATTTTCAAGCAGGGGCTAGTAGCATATCGAGACACATGGTACCGACGCACAAGGATATTCCTGAACTGGATCAACGCGCATGGGAACGAGTCACGAAAGAAGAGGAAAAACTAAAACAAAATACAAAATAAACAATCAATAGTAAGAAAAATCACGGCAACCAAGCCGATAGTCGAGGCAATTACACAGTAAGTAAAAAAGATATTTCTCGGTCCCTTAGAGCCAAGGGATTATTATCATTATCTTTCAAATATGACCACCACAGACAGAGCTAAGGGAAGACCGACCTCTTCATAAAGATATTATTTTGAAAGAGTTTCCTACAGTCGGTAGGCCATTGCGGGAAGTTACACTCCAAAATTGCCACGATAGAAAAGGCGTCATCAATCTGCCACTTTGAATCGTAAGCCAAAGTCGAAGGATCATCGATTTACTGTCGCCGCAGTGACGTGCCTGGTGATCAGAAACGTGACATACTTCTAGCAGTAGAAGGCAGATCGACGACGTCTTGCAATAAACCAACGACAGGCTGACGATCGTGGTCTGCTGCTCTTAAAGAAGATACCAACTTCCCGATCATACTGTAATTCCGAATCCATAATATTGCTGCTCAAACAAATCGATGCACACTCGGATAATCTGAATCCAATAAAAAAGTCCACAGGTACATCGAAATGTCGTTCAGACAAATCCTAACCTTACACACGCGTAAGGGTATGACAAATGAATACGGTGACCCTTGCCAGTCTTGGAGAAAAAGAGATACTTTTGCGTAGATTCGTGAGGGGCAACTTCCAAGTAAGAAACGTCCCACACACCAATTAGAAACATGACTACAAAACCCATCACATAACAGTGGGAGTACATGACAACGTCAAAAGACACCCCTACAGTAATATTACGAGTGTGTTGGGGGAAGGAATTCGTCAGCAGCGGCACCACATAACTTCATTTCCCAAACACTTAGCGGGTGGTAGAGTCTTGGGCATCAAAGGCACTTGGGAAAATTACCGAGACGCTTATGTTGACAGACTAACGCCTGCAGCGACGCTTTGGTCATGTTTTAAACAACGATATTCATAAAAAATTACTTTTTAACTGGGATTGGAAAGACGACTTAATCACAACAAAACAACACAGACCAATCGGTGTTTGTTTATTGAGAGGTCTTGCGTCCCCTCTCAACCCAAATGGTTGCAGGGAAATTACTGAATCTTCTCATTTAACTCGACATAAGGAATGGCAATTTTGCAGCAGAAACGCAGAAAAATGTAGCCAGGGCTAGAGTAATATAGTGTAGCGGATCCTCAATATGCCTGAAACACGCGGTTGTTTCTGCTCATTTTTTTCCCTAGAATAGTTTCTGCAAAATCGGTTCTATAGGCCTTAATGAAAATTAGATAACGAACGTGAATGATGGTGGGTGCAGAGCTGCAGATACAAAATCTTTCCCGCTATTTTTTAACAACACTACTAGAATATGAAAACAGGTTTTACAAGGGCGGCTCTCGAAGCTAACCGTATCCGCTAATAAGCTTAGAACATATTTATCCTTCCAGAATTAGCGTTCAGCAGCAAATCGCTGCGCCAGTAACAATACGCCCATATGACATCCGAGAGCAGCTCGATCTTCACTCGAATATTTATTTAATTACTGAGTAAGCCAAGGGAACGCAACAAGAGCCTAGTGACAGGGGAGTACAAATATATATACCTAGAAAAAGCGGAAAAAAAGCTGGCCTTTCTTCGAGCACAAGTCAATGTACAAAGTTAAAAGAGTAGACCGAAAAGAGACCGCCATCTGAAGTCAATGACACGTGAGATAGAGGGCCACACAGCACCAATGCATGTCATTACCCCCCCAAAGAAGTGCAGCAGTGCTGACCCCTTGCTGCATATCAGGTAGTCTTTATACTGTAACACACGCGGGTCAAAGTCGAAACCGCTGGTCCAGACAGAACAGGGAGATACTTTGACCCCGATTCTGCGTGCCAACCATCGACACGCCAATCCCAGAGCAATAAGAGGTTGAAGAGAATCAAGATCGTCAGTGAAGAGTAGGACGAGGAACAAATGAAAACAAAGTGGCACAAAAAGAGATGTTCCACAGGCCTAGATAGGACGACTGTTAACCTCAGAGATCCCGCATGAGGCGCAACCCCTCGTAACAGAGGATAGGCAGTCGCCACTAACCGTATGGCTACGACCAGCGCATGCCTCATGTAGAGGCGGCAATGTAGAATTTACCGCCTTCCTCACCATTTTTGCTGAAAACCAAGAAAGGAACGTTTGCAATTTACGACTACATAAAATATAGGCTATCCAATTACTTAGGAAATATACCAGCAGGTAACAAGGTGTCTATTCGATTGTCCATTTCCTATTTTAGCACTCCTAGAGAAAAAATTTTAGCACCTTTCTCATTTTAATTTATTAGATAAGACACAATACAAGGCTTTTTAGAGCAGGCTTTTTATTCTGAACGAATGACAGCAGAAATGGCTACACATGACACAAGCATAATGTATTTTTGCAACACTTTTCACTTGATTTTAGCGCTTTTTAGCACCCTGTATACATCTTGCAGAAAGACAAAAAGGTTACGCCGCTGTAATAATTAACTACCTACCATATGGATGTTCCATAGAAAGAGAACGAAACCAACAGAAGAGAGGGAATCATAATTCAGAGAGTTACCATTAGACTAATCGGTGCTTATACGCACAGTAAGTCCAGAAAGAGGAGAAAGAACAAGCGATCAACCAACAGCCAAATAAGAGCTGAAAGACACAAAGTAACGAGCACATACCATTTAGCGATGTAAACTTCAGGTTGCTAGCTCTCCTAAGAGCGCTGTTCCCCAAGCCATGGAAGCAACTGAACAATCTCGAGGTCAGTGGCTCACCTATTATGCTTTTCAGGCGACATGAAACATTGCCCGCGTTCTCTAACCTGCAGACGACAGCAAGCACCACATGCTCAGCAAGAGCAGATGTAGGTACGTAATACCAAGACGACTGTTCCATCCAGCTTAGAGCTACAGCCCAGGAGTAACGAGCTGGGGGTACTGCATGCACAGTAATATGAATCAAAACAAAATGATGCGGCAAAACAGTTCCAGCCTAAATCACCAAACCGAAGCACTTCATACATTACCGAGAAACACAACTTAACAAAAAACAAAAACACCAAACTCAATGTTGTAACAAGGTTTGAACACAAACGCTCATCGCAAAGCTCGCAAGCATATATATACACACGACCGAGCCCTTCAAGTGGAGGCAAATGAAATTTACTGCAACAATACCTGCACTGGGCGGAAAATACGCGAGCAGCCCTGCACGCCGGCACCGACGGCTCATCTTCACTCGCCACTCTCTTGCGCTTTTCGGAGAGGCCCAATACCGCGTCTCTGTTCACATTTTCATTACTGTTATTATCATTACCACTACAACAACATATAAATATGCCTAGTATTCGCTTCCATGCCCGCACGGTTCGCAACGGTCCCATAAGTAGAGAAAGGAGAGGTAGGTAGTGTGTCGAGTTAAATGAGAAACGAAGGCATGTGAATATGAAACAGGTAAATTAACGAAGGAGCAAAAAAATAAAAATAAAGCAATGATGAAAAAAACAACAATAATATTGAGTGTTGCGAGACCAATAGAAGCATAATGGAACAAAAGCAGCGCAGTTTTTTAGGCTTAACTGAGGCTAAGCTTAGTTAACCTATAGGGTAACCTCTCTAGTACCCGTCCACCATGCTAGTAGCCGTCCACTTGGCTTTAAAAACTTCCTGTGTGAAAACTAGCAGTGCTAGAAAGCCGTACATAGGCTTAAACTGTAGCCTAAGTAGTACCCTACAGTTTAAGCCTATGTACGGCTCTCTAGCACTGCTAGTTTTCACACAGAAAGTTTTAAACCCTAGTGGACGGCTACTAGCATGGTGGACGGGTACTAGACATGTTACCCTAGTTAGGGAATCTTCGAGAGGGGTCTGGAGCAAAAGCCTCTCACGGACAACTATCCCCCAGAGCCATTAACTCTTGGANTAGCACTGCTAGTTTTCACATAGAAAGTTTTAAACCCTAGTGGACGGCTACTAGCATGGTGGACGGGTACTAGACATGTTACCCTAGTTAGGGAATCTTCGAGAGGGGTCTGGAGCAAAAGCCTCTCACGGACAACTATCCCCCAGAGCAATTAACTCTTGGACATTTACTCTCATATAGTTACCTCCTTCATATCAGTGCCTTTTTACAGCATGCTAAAGAATACGATTAGCTACGAATTACGTTGTAACATAAAAACAATTTATAAATAGTTTACGTAGTAAGAAACTATAATGGAAATGAAAAATAACAACGTAACATAGCCTAAATTCATTTCACATAACCTAATCTGATTTATGTAAATAAAATCTAATATATCCTAAACTACCCAACCTAGAGTAATGCGCACTACATCTAACTTAGCCAAACCCAACATGTCCTAATCTACAAAACACAAATCTAACCTAACATTCTAATTTTACCTAACCAGGCTGAGGAAATTTTTCCATAAGCTTCACGTTTGCTGTACTTGCAGATTTGTGGTAGGTAAATTGTTTCTAAATGGCGCGTCCGTTTGTGCGAGCCGGGGCATTTATCCCCAGGGAGTTAATTATCCCAGGGCAGGGGTTCCCAATCAGGGGTGCTCGCACCCCTTTCGGGGAGGAAGATGACCCCTTTACAGGGTGCTAAATCTTGCTTTATTTCCATGCCATTCAAAAACGAACCTGAATTCGTTGCACAAAAATTGTATGAATTTCATTTGTCACCTTAGGGCTTATGTCTGTTTCTCTTGTGAAAGATTATTATGATTATCATTTCCGACATATTTTTTCCTAAAACTGGGACATATATAACCCAATCGCGTCGAGAGGGCTAATATACCGTAAGGTGAGGCGTCACATACCGTATTGCAATACTTCCATCGAGATGAGGTAATGTCATTAGTTTAAATCATCCCAGAATTTCAGTCATAAGCGTAGGTTCCGTTACTTTGGATCAAGTTCCAAACCGATTACCTTTCAGACGATCTTAAATTCAGCAGACATGACTGAATTTGAGGTCGTCTGAAGCGTCATCCTGGCAACTAGCAGTCGATCTCAAGTACGTAGTAACACGCTGAGCATAAAGTTCCGGACAAGTTAAAGCTAACGATATTAGATTCATCTCGATAGAACTGACAATATCAAGGGCAATGTTAAGGAAGAAGACGCACTTGGAATCAAAACATCTTCAAAGCAACAACATGGTGCACATAATTAACAGGCCAGAGCTGATGGCGCAACGTGGCTATTACGGCAACGAATGCACTTGGATACACAATGAATTCAATTCTGAATGCCGGGACTACACCATGGAAAGGAACGCTCAACTTATGCGCGGACGTGCAACTCGCACGTCGTCCCTACACAGAGCTCGTAGCGTAGCCTCAATTCCCGCGCAAAGTACCTAATTACGCTGAAATACGGACAAGCTGCGCGTCCACGCATAAGCTGAGCGCGCGACTGCATAGCGTGGCTCCGGCATAACACAATGCAACATACAATTGACAAGAATATGAGGTATCGTAGATGAAAATATAATGAGCGATATTTATGGAAAATTTTCACACCCCTCAGCGCATAAGATATTTGTGTCCTACATTCAGGTGCACGGTAGGTACCGTGAACACTTCACACGCTATTCCTGGTACGTAGTTATGTATACATCTTAACTAGTTTAGTGTCTACTGTACACATTTACGGCCGACATTACCAACAGTGCTATTTCTACGAAAAGTAGTTAACTCGGGCACTATCTAAACGGTTTAATAAAACGTCAAGATCCAAAACCTGATGGTCAAATTTTCTCGAGAGACGTTGACAGGAACAGCATCGTCGTGAGAGGACGACTTGACCAAGTTTGGAAGGAGCACGCGGCAGCAATATGCATACTAAGCAATGGCTAAAATTAGATAACACAGCACGAAAACAAACTGTAGCCTTGAATGAACAGCCATCTTCGATAGGTAAGTATATAAATTTTCGCATGGTGCGGCTTCCATAAATAACAACGGCGATATTAATAGTTGCATTTGTAGGGTTTCATTACTTCACATGGAGTTATTGGGAAATTGTTAACTGCAAAGTAATCCTATAAGGACCAAGTAAAATGTTGGTTGTTCGAAAGAATAAAATCACTTGAACCGTCCTTTACGAAGGACCATATGGTCTTTATCACGGCAAAGATTCCTGGATATGTCATAACAAATGGTACTTCGATGAAATTTTTCAAATTTGACATGCTCATACGTAAATCAGACAAACAGCCAATATGAAAATTATTGCATATCCCAGTACCGGTGTGTCCGAGATGCGGCATAGAATATGAAACTTATACCATATCACAACATAAGTCAGACAAATGGCAACATAGACGGAACTTGTATCACGTTTGGCATATGTCAGGCTAAGAGGAAAGATGAAAATATGAGATCAGAACTCTGACAATCCTAATAAAATTTTATATAAGACACCTATCCAGGGTTCTTTGAATTTTCTATTAGTATATACATATGAGTGGGATTAACGACAACAAAGATGAAATTTGTACATGAACACACCATAGGTATGTCAAACAAGCAGTTACTAAAATTAAAATTACGGCATATCCCACCATATATGTCCAACAAGCGGCAACGAAGAAGAAACCTATAAGACGGTTCGACGCAAGTTGTCTACAACAGCAACACAGATGCAAATCATATTCGATCCACGCATACCTCAAACAAACAACAAAGACGCCCTGAACAACAAATGAAAATCCTACTATGAGCCATTACTGAGGAAAGTAGGTTAAATCATGCGGACTATAATAACACTAGCAACTGAGCCCGATAGTGACCTTTTCGCTATTGCCGATATCTCTAGATAGCAGCAACTCGCAGAAATTTTTGCAGCCTTTTTTGTTAAGCAGTCCCAACTCTTACAGGCTTTGATTATTCATGGAAAAATAGATAAATTCACTCTTTTGATTAATTGGAAGTGCTGTTTATAAGCATAAAAAGACGTATTCTCATACGGTTAAGAGCAAAAGTTCACAAGCAAGATGTTTCAACCTACACCTGAGGTTACCGAGGGTGCCCAAAAAAATTGAAATGCAAGCAACGTAAACACAGTCAGTATTCAATAAAAAATTTGTCAGGAATTAATCGGCTGCCTACGAGTCAATAGTGAGTGGTATCGGATAAATGCCTATAAATTTCCGATCGGGTTATAGCACTTTAAGAAGTGGGTTGTTGGCAAGTAGCACAATCGTTACGGCTACTAGAAACTTTAGGATTTTTATTCCTAATATTTCTACATCAAACAATATTTAATAAAGTTCCAGTCTATTCACACGTTATCAGTAACAACAGGCCCGTTCAGGTGTGTAGGAGCTGGCTCGGTTCACAATGAAGTTTACGGACATTCCTTCACATAAGATATTTATGGTATTGTTACAAGATGGAAATGCCACGGCATAAGATAACCAAGTCACGGCACGAGCAGCAAGTACTACAACAATACAGGCAGTAAACATAGCCGGCGATGACTATTAAGATGCAGCACCAGGCCTAAACCAACCAAAATAGAATACGGCAGTAAGCCGAGAGGCTCACGTATAGAGCTCACAATCTCCAGGCTGAAATCAAGGAGCAGTCCTATTAACCACGTACGTACGAGTCCTGACTTAATGAACTGCATTACTGAGTAACCGAGTGCGCAGCAACGTACCGCAGTGAGATGACCAATTAAGGGGCAGGTATAACAGAATGTCTCAACAAAAACACCGAGTAAAAAACACAATTTTTTAGTATTTTTTCAAAGGCGCGTGATTTTCGAGTACTTTCTTAATGGAAAATATCACTGATTTAAAAAATATGCTCGGGTTTAGAGAACGGGCTCTAGTTTTAACGATACTCAATTTTTCAAAATTTTGTGCTTTTATGCGAAAAAGATTATCGTTTTCTGACTACTGAATTTCTCTTCTGGACTAAGCATGAATGCAGTCTTCATGTTGGAAGTTATTCTAATTTATAGTTATTTCTAAAGCAATTTATTTACTTTACAGATATGTATTATTACAATTATCTATATTTTAAGACGTCTTAAAATTCGACCATCTTCGATCCTCCCACTTGATGAGCCGAGGTACGGCGAAACGCGTCGTGGGTAATTAAAATTCTAATTGTGCTTCTCATCGTATTCTTTAGTATTTGAAATAATGCCATCTTAAGACAATAATTATCTATATTAAAGTTCTGCTTGAAGCTCCGTCCGTCCCTGTGTTCGTCGGTGACGCTTATCAGTATTAGGTAGGGAGAACATCAATTTGAAAGAAGCTCTGATTTTCGCTGGAACGCAGTTCATCCATAGCTGTCTTCTTTAGCGCTTCTTGAAAAAAATTTTCAGTCAATTTCAAAGCGAAGACATAAAGATAGTTTCACTCCTATCTTATTTATGGCATTTCATTTCTTTCACAACATATTTTGAACGCTATGCTTGTGCCGGTCGACGATCTTAATTAATAAGGTGAGCCAGATACGTATTAAGGATACGCTGGTAGAGAATGGAGTGGGTAGTGTTGGACATACCGGCTCTAAGGTATTTTTTCAAGCGAATGTGCGATGTCTAATGAAGGAAATACAATGGCATCTCGGGAACAGAAGGTTAGGCTGCTTAAGAAACTGGCCGAGTCTGTTTGTTGTATATCTATCGCGTCAGAGAGAGCAGGAAAATCATGGGCTACTGATCAATAGCCATGGGTCTCGAAATCGTAAAAAAAAATTGAACACTGTGACAAAAAATTGAGACTGATAAGATGATGATCGGCTAAATTATCAGTAAACAGTGAAAAACAGAGCGTAGAGAAAGTATGCATAACTATAGGAGAACAATGCGAGAAGTACCGTTGTATGCAAGATTTACAGGTGAGAGAGGCTAGAGTCCACTAGACAAGCTGTGTTGAGGTAGACGGGGGTTCGTCAGCCGGACTTTAGATTATAGACGGAGTAGGTTAAATTACAGGAACACTATCTTAATTAAAAATCAAACGAAAGTAGGCGAAAACATTTAACAATGAGATTTTCACGGGTGTCGCTAGTTCTATAGTAAAGATACTTAACCCATCAACTGCGAACGAGGGAAATACCAGTTCGCGAAACGTAGAAAAGATACGCATGCCGCAGCTAATGGGTTAATTGTTGAACGTCATGAATTGCAATGGGAGACGACACTGCCTTAACCCTTTATCTCATAGCGTGGTCTATGTACATTTCCAAAAGCGATAATCCTACAAGACAAACACAGGCGGATTACCTCATGAAAGAAAAGGTTAAGAGTCCCAACAACCTCTGCTACTTAGGTGGCAGCTAACACATGAAAAACGAGCAACGTTCGAATGAAGACTGATTTTGAATGAGCACCATATGAGATTACCGTGAGTTTAACACATCTTTAACGAAATTGATAAAATAAATTTCCGAAAAGCATTTCCAAAATTTTCTAGGTGCTGATTCGTTTTCGTTTGTCCAATGTATATGTTGTGCGCGTTTGGTGGATCGTTCAAATTTTTAAATGAAAAAAAAAAAACAGTCCTTGCCTCCCCTAACCTCCCCGACATTAAACCCGAATATAGTCCAACTTAACCGAAATTACGGCCTAATACCTACAGCATCCACCAAACGCGCAGCGCGATCGAACGATCGCGCAAATCCACCAAACGCGCGCAACAAATACACGCACTCATGGAACGTAGTTTATCTTTCGTCTTTCAATATAGTTCAATTACCTCAATTATATATACAAAACAAGTTTCACACACTAGAGCTAATCTGATAAAAAGGCTAACATCTGGGAATCACAGACCCCGACACACTACAAGTATGTTGAAGAATGACCGGCCACAATACTGGTGCTGGCCAGTGCAATCAGTTGAAACCACTGGCTTAGATAATGTCCGAGATGTACATGTCGTTACAGGGAAGAAAAATTGTTGCAATTGCTAAAGCTACGTTACGCAGGCAACACTGACATGTACGGACGATAGGGGTATCACTACAACAGACATACAGAAGATGAGACGTTACATCACGATGCGAACACCAGCTAACAGAGTCAGGAGATCATATAGAAATGAGCTTCACTACAATGAATATTCAAGGTATTATCCTACTTCAACACAACACCACTCATACATAATTATACGACGGGCATAAGGATATTACAAGAGGGAAAAGATCGCTATAAAGGGTATCCGGACTGCCGAGGGCAGGCTACCTCACACCACCGCAACAGCAATCATGATATTACTGCTCGACGACGGGGTCTTTGTGATGAAGATCCAAGCTGAGCGGTTACCTCCGTGCGGCAGTAATTCCATATACAACATGCAATAGGCATATTTCATTACGTACGATGATGTCCGCTATAACGGACATCAACGAATGCCGGCGTCACTCAAGGATACGACATGCATTCGGCACATTACATACGATGGGGTTCATACCCTACAACGGATATCCACGACGCGTGGTCACCTCCAGACGGAACAAGAGCACACGCACAGCGAGGCAGGCAGGCAGGCAGTGTGTGGGAGCAATAGCAGCAGTTGCCGTCCCAGGCAACGAGCAGCGGCTATCGATCTCTGCAACGTCCGCCAGCCAGGCAAGCAGGAGCGCTCCCTCTCCTCCTTCCCTTCAAGGTCGACACCCATTTTTCCTGCTAATTTTGCACTTTTCACAAAAGGCCGCCACTAAATATTTGAGTAGCGTCCGTGTACAGCCTCGGACCATTAGCTCGGCCGAGGCTGGATATTTTGGTGATGTTAGTCCCATCTCCCATGATCTGATCTCGTCATTCTCGCGGGGGAACTAACAATATTGCTAAGATACATGAAGTGACAAGAGTGAAACAAAGGGTTATCTTGTTCTAAAAGGTATGAACATTGCAAACACCCGCAAAATATTTCATAGAAGATCTAGGAAAACGTACGGTACGTGTCCAGTATACACTACTGTGGTTCATTCCCTTGCGCGCAAGCACACACGACTCAAAGTTGTCCAAAGAGAAAATTTCACGGGACACGAAGAAAGAAGGCATAGGTAGAGCAAAACAAACCCATGCACGGCTGAGAACTGTGCAAGAGCACATTAAGAACAACATTAGAGAGAGAGACAAAATCAATACGAAAATGGAAGCAAACAAAAAGCGAAAAAAAACGCCACCGCCTCACGAACACCGAGGTGACCGACGCATGAAGACCTATGGGGCGTAAAGGCCCCATTACACGGGCGAACATTGCCCGGCAAACACGAGGCTTTGCCCGACGGGCAGTACATCTTGCTATTATTATTATTCGCGGCTGCCACAGGTTAGCTCACTGCGCGAACTTTGCCTCTTGAACAGCAAGTATTCAAGTTATTTCTTTTTGAGTCATTCAATTATTGCAAAGTTGTTGTGAACTAATTGTAGTAGTTATTTCACTCCAAAACTTGCAGATTTTGCTTACTGTGTAATCATAAATGAAAAGTATATAACTTAGAAGTGCCCGACCGACGTGACCTTGAAATTTCACAGTCTCGTGTAATAGCACCTCGATGTTCGGCGGGCATGTACCCCGAGATTCTGCCCGCTGTTCGCCAAACTTTGCCTGCCCGTGTAGTAGGGCCTTTACTAACTTCACCCAAGTCCCAATGGCCTTTCCTGAGCTCCCCGAGGAAACACGACACCCTATCTGCGCCAAAAGGACAGTGCAGCACTATAACCATTGAAAAGACGATCAGCTCTTGCAAATATACGACACGCAGGTCGCAGATGTACTTTGGCTTTGATTACTTCAGTTTCTATATCAATTAATGTGAAAGACAAAAGAATTCATCGATGACGCAAATATGCAGCTGTCAGTGAGGTACAGTAACTATGATCCTAGGGGAAACCCACAACCTCCACGGCAAATCTGAGCGAAGCCACAACGGACATCAATCGCCTGGGACGGACACACGAGCAAAACCTCCCACTGCCGGCTGTACAGCACCGCTTTCGCTCTGCAACAGATGGCTGTGAAAAAAGGACTACAACATACCTACCTACTACATCTACTAAATCACATTTGTAGCACGACCGTGGTTTCTTGGCTCGACTGGTTTCTCTCCGTGCTGGCTGCGCCGTCAAAACAATACAAATGACAGTCATACCGAACAATGAATGACCACTGCAGCTGAACAGAGTAGGGTAGTGGTGTGCTCATTTCACAGAGTTCAATGGGAAAAACCGAATCTGATTAGCTTCAACATATTCGCTACTTCAATTGAGGCGAGTTAGTAGAAGTTGAGGACAGGTAAATCGCCCAACAAATTTGATTATCTCAATTGAAGTGGGCGAATCGAACACGCCCACAGGCTACCCTTTCCAGCTGCGGCGGCAGCGCAACGAACACCAAAGGCTACATGCAAGAAACCGCACCGAAAAACTGGAAACTTGACGAAAATATCTCATGGTCGTGAGTAGATGCCGGGCAACTTAGCGACCTTGACGTCTGCAGCGTATAATACCAGTCTTGTATAGTGACTACGGGCTTATTTTTAAACACTCGAGGCGAATGTCTGCAGGAGCGCCACTAGACGTCCGATAGGCTAATTCCTTGGCCTTGATCCAACAGCTAAATACACTACTAGCATTACTATACGATAATTACACGCTTATTTCCAAGAACTCAGTGCAAATGTCTCCAAGAGTATCAATACATCTTCATCTCCAATAATTCCGTGGCCTTGATGTAACATTTGGCACTAGCGTGGCTTATGTTTAAGAATTAAACACGAAAGGCTCCATAGGAGCGACTAGCTGTACGTCCAGCAAGTTCCGTGGCCTTGACGTACGCAACATTGAATACCCGCCTCACAATCCCAACTACGGTTTATTTTTTCCCGAAATTTAACACGAATATCACCCCAGATGTACACAGACGGGCAACTATATTACCTGGACGACATTAGCTCTACATTATTTACTAAGCAGAGATTTGAGACGAGCCGCAAAAAAAAAAAGAAAAACACTCCGAAATTTCGAACAAAGCTATCTTGACACTTCCGTCGTCGGTAAATTCGCCGGGCAGCGCACGAAATGTAGCGGGGAAGATGAAAATAAACTTGTGCAATCTGGGACGGGCGAATGGAACGTCGCGAACAATTCGTTGCAAGTTAAAAAATACACAGCGCAAGACATATCTAATTCGGCGCTGAAAGAAGCTTTAGATGACTGAAAGCAAACTGCGCATCAAGAGCGTGAGCAAAATATACACCAAGATGGGCAAAGCTCATCACATTAGCTTTTGAATACTCGGCATAAGTCGGTCTCGTTACAAATTGACTCAGGTGATCATAGATCCAAGCTCCTGTCTCTACCAAGAGTACCTGTAATTGTAAATATAAAGGACACTCCTTTTTAAGAACAAATGCCCAGAGAACGAAGGACGAATGCCACATAAGCTCGTGAGCGCACAAGCACATCAAGAACGCCATAGAAGCACCAACAGCAAGTAAAAACTTCAATAACACGCAAAGGACTTCAAGCAAGGTTGCTGAGTCGGAGTCTAACAGTTATGGGAGCAAGGACTTGAAGTCGGACACCGCTTAGTCCGTGGCAAATTGGTCTACTGTGTTAATTTAGGAGCAAGTCGCAATTTTAAAGGATACAAGGAGTCAATGTCGGATCTTGGACCATCCGACTCCGCAACCCTGTTTACCCAACTGCAGTGCAGGCAAGACCCAGCGAACGTGAAGAGGGAGAAAAAGAAGAACGAGGAAGGAAAACAAGCAGAAGTAGAGTTCAGTGACACAGACAGCAGATGGCGCAGGGCAGGAGGGTACATCCATATGCATTACAGGAGCGGCACGGTATGAAACATGAGCGAGAGGACATACATCCAATCCACATATAAGCAAGCGGCAGTTCAGCAACCTTTCCGCCGAGCTTGACGTATTCACGCGTCATCCAAACTCTGACTATTCATGGCGCATCAGTGAAGCGGAGTCAGCTCTCCACCGAGTTAGCTGGCTACTGCTCAACTTCCAGC
>LQNS02278096.1:25711706-25781131 GCA_001587735.2 Parhyale hawaiensis | reverse complement strand
ATAAGCAAGCGGCAGTTCAGCAACCTTTCCGCCGAGCTTGACGTATTCACGCGTCATCCAAACTCTGACTATTCATGGCGCATCAGTGAAGCGGAGTCAGCTCTCCACCGAGTTAGCTGGCTACTGCTCAACTTCCAGCACCAGCGTGCGCTCATACGGCCGAAGTTGCACTGCCTATATGATGCAGCATTATTGCACTACTGAACAGTTGCTCACAAACTTCCAATTAAAGTCCTAGCGGAAACCCACAGCCCGTAGCACAGCACAACCTCATACGACACGAATATTATAGTTACCAAGGTTACGGAGTTGGAGTAAAAAAACCACTTACTTCAGGAGTCGCAGTCGGAATTTAGAGCCAAATTCCGACTCCGGAGAACCACTTTGCAAAATATGTCAAATTTTGAAAAATTTGTTGATAAATTTTAGTTTTCAGTAGTAAAAATAAGGCAAAATATTCCAAATGTGAATGAATTTAGTTTTTTTTTTTACTTGTTCCATGTGTTGGTTATTGACAGTGGAGTGCCTAGATAGTCGATGCAGAGTCTTGCGTAACGTTAACTATTTATCTTTTATACACAAACTGGATAATTTCAGTCCCAAATTGTGCAAAAAAGATAATTCCATTGCAAATGCCAACAAAATATATTCTTGAGCTAGTTTATATTTTTGGTATTCAGTACTTGGCCTGTCTAAATAGTTTTTCTAGATTATAATTATTAATAAATTACAAATCTATGATAATTTAATGCCCTCAGTGGTACTAATGATGCTAAATTTCATTGTGTGATAAAAATACTCTCTTTGTGTTAATATGTGGGTGCATCTTGGTAAAAAGCATTTAGGGAACAATTAATGGTTACATTATATATTTAAATTGTATCAAGGAGTCGGAAAAGGGGAGGACCATCATTAGTCGGAATCAGATCTGAGCCACCGACTCCGCAGTAGTAGTAGTAGTATAAGAAAGCTTAAGCTTCCCTAAAAAAGTACTAAGCTCTTCTAAGAGAAAAAAAAGGAGGCACATATAGTATGTCGATACACTGAAAACCCATGCACGAAGGTGATCCTACACAGGACCAACAAGATCAACGTGCATGGGAACAGCAAGTCGGGAAAGAAGAGGAAGATGAGAATGCAGTAGGAGCAAGTAGGAGTATGAAAATGGAAGGAAGCAAAGTGGGCACGAAAGACAGACGTCTCGAAGGCCTAACCGACTCCGCAACCCTGATAGACGCACACAGAATCAACTTCCCGAAGACACGACCGTAACTTCTTCCCAAACAGACACGGCTGACACACATGATACTGTTGCTTCGATATCGTGCTTTCGCCTGGCAAGAGTGGGCAGTAGCAACAGCACGCGTTGTAACTCGGTAGCTAATTTCATTCGCAAAATCCACAGTATGCCTTATAACTAGAGGCGTTATCTATGGTCACAACTCCTGACATCGAACTGTACCTCCGCAAGAGATTCAGCAGAACAACGACCGTAATATATACTAAGAAGCAAGAACAATGCAATTACTGAGTGACATGGCAATTCGCAGCACTCGTCCAGAAAGAAACCCACGCTGCTGTATGATTTAAAGCTGATGCGCCCCGGCCGCGCAACACAGCAAGGCTGCCAAATTGGCGGGCGCAGTACCTACGATAATCCACCAATGTCTCAGAGGTGACGACACACTGTAATAATTATACTGCACGTGGGGATGGGGCGGATAGATCAAGTCTGACTCCGACTCCTAGGTGGCTCAGCCAGTGTCCGGCTCGAAATTTCGACTCGGAAAAATGTGAAGTTCTTACGACAAAGACTCTAGCAAGTTGTACCTATCTTCATTTGACTTTTACTCCAGGGACATGTAAGAGTCCGAATCTGATTTCGCACCCATAAATGTCCGACTCCGAAAGCCTGTTACACTGGTGAAAGATCTGTTCTCATTGTGGGTTCTTTATATTCATAAATTCTACTGCGAGATTATGTCAATCTAAAAACAGTGTCGGCCTGTTAAGTACCACTTTCAACTTCACCCCGGGTTGCTTCTAGTGTCGTATAGATTGCCTACATGTACGAGCAGTTTCCTGTCGTTTTTGGCATTCTAGATAATGGGTAATGTTCGGTCTCTTTGTCCATCACAAAGATAACTCAAAAGCTATAGAAGGATCTTCACGAAATTTACAGGGACTGCTAGGTATTTTAGGAGGAACAGATGATTAACTTTCGCTGAAGATCCGTTCATCCGTTTGTTTCTTTGCATTTTTTTCTTAATGCCATAACTCAAAAAGTAATGGACGAATTTTTATTAAATTTACATGTGTTTGGTATAACATAAAGAGCAAATGACCAAATTTTTGTGACAATCTGTTTATTCGTTTGTTTGTCTCTGTGTTTGATTATTTATGTTAGCAAATTTACTCAAGAAGTTACGAATGGATCTTTATGAAATTTACAGGAGTTGTAAGTAATGTTGAAAGACATACATAATGATTAAATTTAAGAAATGATCGGTTTGTTCGTATGTTTGTTAGTAGCATAACTCGGAAAGTTATCTGCAGATCTTTGAGAAAATTAATGTTTTTATTACTGTAAAGAGGCACAAATGATTATATTTTAGTGCTGATACAAAGGAAGTCATAGCTTCAGAACCAAATTGAATGTTTCGTTACCGTCGCCTTGCTTGGCGGAGGTATGCGCTCTCTGAGTGTTCTAGTTAGAATTACGACACTTGTATTTCGTAGGATTACCCCATTGGGAGCATTTGATTACGTCTAAAACAATGATATTCCAAGCAGAATATAAATTATAATAATTTAAAATTACATTTAAAAACGCGATCTGCAGTTCAAATTCCAAATACAGCTCCAAATTCAGTGTCCAAAAGTGAATTAGTAGCAGTTTTCAAGTTTCCACAAACAGGAACAGAAAATAATTTTCTTTTTGTAGAGCAGCGTTATATTTCATCAAGCTTTCACCAACGTATGACCCGCCAGCATTACACCCAGATGGCAAGTTTTACGACATTCTAAAGAAACGCATTACAAGGAAACGTGATTCGCAAGTCTATCTTGTGCACGTCTAAGCAAAGTTATTCAATTAAGTCAGAATGATACACTTTACACGACGTAGCCGTGATGCGCGAGTGTCAGTAAATTTCTGCAAATAAATCGCAGGACACAAGGTTACAGAGCGGGACAGAAATTAGTGCACGAAAGCAGAAAAAGCAAAAAAAAAAAAAAACTAGAATAGCGCAAACATGGTAAGACATCAGTCCAGTACAGACAAGTTCGCTCAAAAAACTTAGGGAAGACGTGCACAAACTTTGCACGTAATATAGTGCTACAGATCAGTGTCAACACAGCCGAAATCTGTTAATGAATATAGAGAAACGGCGCAAGGAAATCTCGTCCAGCACAGTTAGCCGATTCAGCGAAAAAGGCGCAACAGCACAAGCAAAATAATACGCAAGGATCTCTTAGAGAGCTGTTAGCCAAAGTTCTGGATAAGACTCAAGAAAGAGAGGCAAAAGGCGCACAATTCCCTACCAGCCCGGTTACCTGAAGTCTGTGGACAAGGCTTAACAAAGACACAGGGAAACTTAGCACGCGCTCAGGCGCTAGAAATCAGCACGGAACAGCACGAGGTGCACACGGCCAGGCAGCAGATCACGTATCGTAGGAGCGGCGGTTCCCTGCAGCGGCACACGCCCAGCAGCAACTTTCCCGCCGCCAGGGCCTGTGTCCGGCAATGTCCGTAAACTGGACCGCTGCTGTGGTTTCTTTTTAGCCAGCGAGAGTCTAAATGAAGGGAAGAAGTAAAGCTTGCACTGCTGACAGTCGTTCATAATAAGCGTTCGGTTGCTTTATGTCACTTTCAAACGAATCCACGTCGCGAAGACCCTCTGATTCTCTCAGGCAACTCGACTGGAAACTGCTAAAACACCAGTGACGCAGTATGGAAGTTCAGCAACGCTCTAGCTAAACTGGGCGACGCGGTATCAAAATTAGAAGACGCAATAATAAATCCGGTGATGCAATATTCACGGGGTGTTCGATTCGCCTACTTTTAGTGAGGTATTGTTATCCAACCCGCTTTAACGAGTTAAGAACTTCAGACGTCAGTGATGTATTCAACAAGAAACGTCCAAAACATCAATCCTGAATGTTGATGGAGGGATATTTTGAATCCGAACCGTCCGCAGCAGCAACATCGAACATCCCTTTTTAGAACACCCCACCCGAGGTATCCTCAGCAGCACCACCGCCTCCGCCGCCACCACCTCAGATGTCCTCTAATCAAACAGGAGACTCCCTCAATTCACTCCTTATACGCGCCTCCCAAGGACAAACTGATGTAGACCACAAAGTGATGCCTGCACGTATCGCCTATTAAGTACATAGGCAAGAGGCTTTGCAGGGAATACTCAACACAAAAATAACACAAAAAGCCGAGCTAATGGGCTAGCAAACAAACATTGTAGGTACGTCTCCCATGGAGAACTAATGCATACTGTACATAAAGTCATTCACGACGTCGTGATGAATAAAAAATTCGTCGAGGTCTAACTCATGCTTATATCATCCTTGGCGTTGGAAGTGATGGAAGTCGAGGATATGTAAGAGCGGTGCAAATTGTCAAAGAGTCGCCAATGTCATCGTCTTACCAATAGAGTAGTAACAGTAAGCAACAAATGCTCGAAGCAAAACGATGACATACACTTGAAAGAGCCACTTACATAACCAGGATATTGCAGATTACACACACAAATGCAGAGTGTGCTCACAGCTTAAGTGATATTGCGAAGGCATGCTGTCACAAGCTATTCTGATACATGCATTTCGTGATGTTCCACCAAGATTTAACTTAAGCTCCAGTTCTTAAGAACGATAGTTCCCATTCAGCGTTATGTTCGGAGATCTTAGCATTCACGAACTATGTTCCTCTTTTAGCATCATCATAGTTTATTATTCTGAATGAAAATGACATGCAGCAAGTTCTCAATTTTCTTATTGTTTTGATGCCCAGTAGTAGATACTTTTCAAGCTACATAGATATGTGTTCTGTTGGTGGACTATCAGCGAATTGAAGCACTACAATGCAAAGGTGGTAGTATTTGTAGAATAAAAAAGTTCAAGCCTCCCTAAATAAGTACTAAGAGACGAAAAGGAAGGGACATAGAGTATGTCGAGAGTTACGGGGAACCCATGCACGAAGGTGCTCCCACACAGGATCAACGGGCATGGGAACAGAAAAATTGGGAAAGAACAGACGAAAGTAATATCAGAAGGAGATTGAAATCGGAAAGAAGCAAGTGGGCACGAAAGACAGAAGTCATGAAGGCCTAGCTAACGTCTGAGATAACTTACAGGGTCCCTCTGGGAGCGCTGCTCCCCATAACATAGGATGGGCGAACCTTAACTAACCTAACCCTCTGGCCCATTCTATGCCCCCTGAGGGGGAATCGCGACAATACTGCAAAAATGGCTGACACAATAAAAAAATATCTGCCCAACGTAATCAGCTACGGGAACCGTTCGATCACCCAACAAGATTTTTCCGTTCTAAAGGTCCTGAGCAGAACTGCGAAGGTCGACTATCACTGGGTGCTATCTCATTACGCCGCACTTCAGGAACACTGTACACAGCTGACCGGAGTCCGCCGCGATGGCAAATGTCAGTAAGCTGATACAATGAGAAGGGAAGTGCGGAAAACCTGATTGAACGCCACAACAATGGCGGGACACAACCGCACAATGCAACACTACAATTCCAAGCTATAACGAGTCACTCTATAACAATAACCCAAATCTTGATACCAAAGAACAATAGCGACTGGAAAATTAAATCAACGAACGCGTGCGTGATAACTGAGTTCAGGCCTATACGGCTACCACAACAAAGAAAGCTACACCAAACGGAAACAAAGAATCAATTAATGTTTGTCAGTAGCGTTGAACAATTTGCTTCCGGGTATGCCAGCGACAGTAAGTAAGCAATCTTTCTTATTATTATTTGTTGAAAACAAAATCTTGTCTAGAGAGGTTCTGTAACAGTAGCGACCCTTCCGGGGAAATAAATGTAGCGGTAAATTTGACATAAGCGCTTATTTAGCAATATATAGGTGAACTGGCGCTGCGGCCAAAAAGCGATAAGCTTCGTACTGATCCATGGCATGTGGTGAGTCTACGATGCTAGAAAAAAGAAGTATACAAATTCACAGCTCATACCATCACCCTTACAAGAAAAGCAACGCCGAAAGTTAAGCGACGTGCTTCATTTTTATAGCCTACATGGAGAATCTAAATTTTAATTTGGTACATTATAATTATATGCAGAAGTTCAAGACTACGTTTCCACAACAAAGGTGATATCACAGAAGAGAAGAACGGACATATAGTATGAGATACATGGAACCCATGCACGAGGGTGTTCTCAAACAGGATCAACGCGCATGGGAACAGCAAGTCGGGAAACAAGAGGAACACATGAAAGAAAGATCAGCAGGAGTATGAGATGGGAAGGAAGCAAAGTGGCTACGAACGACAGAAGTACCGAAGGCCTAGCTAATGGCTAAGGTAACCTACAGGGTCCCCCAGGGGGCACTGTTTCCCATAACATAGGATAATGGAACCCAAGTAGGTAACCTAACCCAATGGCCCTTCCTATGCCCCATGAGGGTATTTAGTACCTACATTTACCAATGGGGATATGTGACTTACTCAATGTTCCAAATGGGGTTGGAGAGTCGGAGGTTTTGAAAGGGAGTCATGAATAAAAGGATAATTAAAGTCTTCAATGGCACGAGCGATGCAAAAGATTGTAAACATGAAAACATATTCTCTCGCTTCAATAGAGGGAGTATATGCGAGTATAAGAGCCATGCTAACTGCAACAAACGTGTGAGTAAGGAATCCAAGTCGGAAAACTGAAGGACGAGGAGTCACAGTTGGAAAACGGGAGGACTCGGAGTCGAACTTGATACATCCACTTCCGGAACCCTGGTTACAAATGGTTTATAATGAGTGAGTTAACCGTTTGGCATCAGTCCTCCGGTTAGTGGTTGGTTAAAGTGATGAATGATTTCACATCAAGCTCATCTTTCTGTAACACTCTTTTTCGGCCATAAATGGCAGGTGGCGCGACTCATGTTCTTCATGCATTGTACATTTTCAGAATCCACAACACGATAGCTTTTGCAGGACATTTTTTTCGTACGAAGATGTCAGTCACCCACTGCAACAGGAGTGAGCGAGTGTACGTAGCTCTTTCCCAAGTATTACGTTTGATTTAATGTCTTAAGAGTTTAAAGCCCGCTGTTTGTTGAACCATTATTTTGGTTCTCATGTTTTAATTATTCACAGCGTTCGATTATTTCGTTGCGTACAGAACTGTGGGTCCACTAAAAAGTTTGGTAGTATGATAGCTGTCATACCTCTACCACAGCATTGGCCCTGTAAAGACGAGCGTAGTTCAGAAACATTTCAAACGTTTTTCAGAAAGAAACCGACATTTTATTTAGCCCTTACAGTGTTAACACACTTGCTGCGATTGCAGGAAATCAGGTTTGGTATATGCTTGCGAAGCTTTCATATCGCGAAGACTTCAGTACGTAACAGTACCTACTCACGAGTGGGCCCATTTGAAGCGAAGGGGCTCCACAGGTGAGACCCATAGCAGGTAATGTGATGAACCCTATAAGACCACCCAGCTTCATTAGTGACATTTCCAAACGATGCTATCCCTGCAAGAGACCGATATCTTAGTATGTCCTCGCACGACTGAAGCACAAGCACACTCTCAGTCACACGTTGTTGAGACTGCGTGAAGTAGAGCACGCCAAGTAATTAAACTATAAGGCAAGCAGTATCTACACAAAGGGTAGGAGAGGGTTAACTGGAGTAGACAAATAGAGTAACGCACAGCGCCAGTTGCGCAAAAGGTAAGAGAACAGCGGCGTGGCGCCGGTAAGCATTCGTAACAGTTAGACGCTCGCAGGTAACGGGAGGTAGGTCTCGGTCGCCGACACGGCACCGAGAGCATACGGGACTCCTGTGCTAAAACAGGCAACCGTAAACAGCGTTGCTAATTGTCGTGACCGATGGTGCACGGTGGTGAGTAGAGCGATCGCGGAGGCAGTAGGGTAAAAGTTTCAGAGATACATTACCTACTTTAACGGCTGAACACTTCGATTCATATAACGTGCGATACAGGGTTATCTCGACGAGAACGCAAGACTGAGTAAAGTAGTGGATTTAAATTTTAGTGCCCAAGGACAGGATTTGGTTACTTTGGTTTACTTCTACAGTGTTTAAATTTAAACTAGATATCAAAAGGTCGCTAAATAATCTGGTTTACTAAAGTCCTGTACGCCGTTCAATGCGGCTCGCTAGAACTGCAAGTGACATAGGCCTACCGTACTTATAAACCTGGAACACGATGCGACTGGCTGTCGAAAGGAGAGGACATTCGACCAGAGGATGAGACAAAGTTGAGGTACAAATTCATCAAGGCATCGTTGGAGATGAGGTTGAGGGAGTACTGTACTGGGTAGCGTTTGGCATTGTGGCGCTGAAGCAGTTACAGCAATTGGCTATGGTTTAGTACAGTCGCAGTTTGCATTTTCAAACCAAAGTTTCTACAGTGATGCACATCACGTCCGTTAATTAGTGCAAGTGATAACTGGCCGTCATATTTACGTTTAATGGAGAACAGCGTACTTCATCAATGACGTTTTCGGCTGAGATATGCCAAGAGTAACGTAACGTGTCGAACAAACCTTTGATTTGGCTCCTGAGACGATTGACCGACTTCTGCCTTTTGCATAGGTTGACTCGTTTAATTCGACGAGTTCTTTACATTAAACGCAATGTCAATTAAAACATCTAATTATCTTGACCAAAACCTTTAATATGACAGAGCCCTATGAGCACTTCCGCAGCAAATAAATTCATTCGCGAACGTCACGAGCGAAATGATTTACAAGCAATTCAAATGCCAACTCAACAACCCAGTTCATCGTTACTGAAAATAAAACTGAGAGTTCGATATTATTTTTAAATTCAGACCCAAGTATCATGGCTAAAAAATGAGAATGTGAGCAGATAATGGGAAAACTGAGGTATAAGACAAACACACCGACCTCACGTAGTACACGCGCCAGGCTTTTTTTCTGCCTTCCGATAAAATATCGAACCGAAGGACGAACTTGCAAGAAGGGGCAGGCTCTACACAGTCGGCGGCCTCACTAGTTAAAAAAAAAATATAGCAGATACCAGATTATCTGTCTAACGTGCTGCTAATCTATCAACAGATGCCGAGTACGAGAAAAATGCTACAACAACTTGGAGCTATTCAAAGATCGTTCACTGCCAAAATTTGAGGCATGCAATAGTACGACTACCACAAGCGACTTAGAAGTCTCCATTTGCATCTAATATAACGAAGATTCGAACGCTTTACAATCATATATTTTTGGAAAATTCTGAAACTTATGACTATGAATAAACGGATGTTGCCAGACACTCAAAGGACTGGAAGGACCAGTGATGTACGCATTCCAAGCAGAGATGGCGGCAAAGCAGTGTAGACAAAATATTCCAACAGCTTAACGGTATGGGAAGCAGGCGGTTTAACAAAACGTGGTGGCATACCTATCCAATAACGTCACTGATATGAAAGTTTCAGAATTGAAATATTTCCTGGATTCCAATTTAAAGAGAATGCAGCATAGACCAGCGGTGGAGACAATTCTCTGCTGCCTCACCCTTTGGTTGCTAGCTGCGAGCCTACAGAAAAAAGCCAGCATCGTGACTCCACAAATGTGAGGTGATGTGAGCGACGCCTGCCTGGACTGCGTCCCATGACGCACAAGATGCAAAAGGTAAGGTATCAAAGTTTTACACAAAACTGTGTACTGACAGGCGTAAACATAGCTTCAGTGCAAAGGTGAGTCAAAACGTTCTGCTACAATCCCCATTATTCGGGATACGTTCATTCGCACACACCTAAACTCGTTTGAAGCAACATGTAACACCAAATCACTGATCCGTTGCAAACAGGTGTGGACGTGCTACCTCTTGACAAAAAATGTTTGGAGGTAAGTAAAGCAATTTAAAGCAGGATGAGAGAACCTTAAAGGTGACACAAGGGATTGGTGGCCGTCAACCTCAATAAATGAAGAAAACAGTGGCCCAGGTCTTCACAGGAGAAGCAGACTCTCGAATTTCAACTGAAATGGTTGTCAACAAGGTCAGGAGTTCACAAGAATTGGCATTCCCTATTTTGCGCCAAAATGTTGTTCTCAGTACATATATATTCTCTGTGTTCGCTGGATGGCTGAGGCGTTGCGTGCTGACCAGCTGACTCATCGAACTCACACATATGGAACCCTCTTCAAAAAGGCTGAGCCCGATGAAGATTTTGGAACGATTCGTGACTAGAGACGAGACCTGGATCAATTAAAGCGAGAGTAAGAGCCAGTCAAAATATTGACCTCCCATGAATCCTCGTCGACCACTAAAAATCAGGGCAGAGAGGTCAGATGAGGAGATGGCCACCATTTTTAGCATTCAAAGGGAATGGGTTTGATAGATTTCGGCAAAATCTAAGAACTATAACGGGAGCATACAATATAATAAACAAGGTTTTGAAGAAGTTGATTGCATTGGAGAAAAACAATGGAATTCTTTTTTCATCACAATGCACAAAGCTCATTCTTCCCAGCTATCAAAAGCTTTTCGGCGAAAGTTTCGTAGGGGAAATTGCCGCACCCTTTATATAGCCTGAACTGGCTCTTTGGAAGTTTTTCGTTCCGAAAATATATAGAATAGTTGAAAGCAACACGACTGGAGGCAAACACCGTGGCAAAAACAGCTATTTTAAGATGGTGGACAGAACAAACAAGGGACTCTTATAAACGAGAGCTGAAGAGGTGAAAGAAGGCCTTTGAGAATACACTCACTTGGATAGATGCGTTGAGAAATAATATCCACACCACTGTTAAATAAAGGCGTTTATTCAAAGTATAAGCTTTTGACTCACCCTCGTACAGTCAAGGAACATTATACGCGTTTCACAGCACATTTAAACACAACTAGAGTTGATTCAATGCAACATATGGGTATTTCATTGTCAGGCACACATTTAAAAGTCAATCCAGTTAACATTATACGAGTAGTGCATTATCAGGCGTAGGTACATCTAGACTGGGGTGATCCAATTAACAGTATTTGTGTACAGCGAAAAATGATCAGGAACAAGCGTAGAAATCTTTCGCGAGCATCATTAGGGACAACCAAAACGAAACGGAAGAAAAAAAAAGGCATAAAAATGTCCCGTAGGCTTAGCTACAGCGAAGGTAATCTATGGGTTCCCGTGGACACATTAGTGGGAACTAAGAGTTAATGTAACACTGTGTAGTGTCACCAAATAACTACCCTCTGTAACAATAAGTAGGCGATACAGAGCTGCCACACAGGAACAGCAGAGCGGAAAAGGAAGAGCCATGCACGGGCGTCCCCAGCGATACACAAGCTAAGCTGTGAGGGAGCTTTGACCGAGTTGAAGGCATCGGCGGCACAGCGCGGGTATGAAGCAACGATGACCCTTCACCACCGATTGGTTACATCACAGCAAAGGGCACATAGCACCTGCCTCGTCACCTTTTATGTCTACACTCGACCTACTTAATTATCTAAGCACTTCGTACACTGGAGTAAGCATCGGCGGTAATGCTGAGCGAGGTACATGCAGCAACGGTGGTCGCGGGGCTTCTGCTACATTATCTAGACCCATCCTCTGCCATGGGGAGTCGTAAGCGCCAAAAGGACCTTATAGGTTGTCACAGTCCAACATAAATTTTCATCTCCACAGAACTTTCTTCTATTTTCACGCTTGCTGTTCGTGTTTCTGATTTGTTCTTCTCTTCTTTCCCAACTTCCTTAAACCATGAGCGTTGATCGAGCGTAAATACAACCTCGTGTATCAGTTGCACATTACTATCGGTATCTTAGCTATGACCCATATTTTGTGTTTCTTTCTCTCCGGTGCCACTGCAGTGTATGTGTGTGAAGAAGAGAAACTGAAACTCTACAATCTAATACTGCAAATACCTACCGGTACCTACCGGGTGGTCCATAGTTAAGGCAACTTTTTTTGTAGTTTAGAGGAAGACCACACCGGTAATATTTTATTGGAGGGTGCGTACATCAAGGTTAACAAGAAATAAAAAAAAGAAACAAATCCCATTTCTATTCCCATTTCTTTGAGCAAGAACTACATATGCGGGACATATCTGTTCCTGTGGTATTGCGCCCCACCTTCTTCTACTTTGACATCAACGACGCAAGAATGTGTGAGGTGTAGTTAAAAACCTTTGTCTCACAGATAGAAAAATCTAATGCTCCGAGTGGGGCTTCTTGCAGGTCATTCATCTTCGCCGCTGAAGGACGGAATTGTTCTCTAAATCCAGGTTTAAGTCAATTTTGATCCACGTGATGGATCTGAATCCAAGCTGCACGGTTCGTGGGAAACCCTGAAAGTGGTCGTTAGCCCAGGAGAGCAAGCAGTGTTGTAAAATATCTGAAATCTAGCGTTGTGAGTTCAACTTGACTCTTGAGGGCATAAAGAGGTATGGCGATCGACCAGTGGCTGTGACAGCACCCCAAATCATGGCTGAGGGTTTTGACACCTATTTACAATCCTACCTTCAACAGAACCAAAGGAAGCTAGAACACGGTCGTTCTGTCAATTGACGGTTTGCAAGGTGCATTTTTTTTTCATTAATGAACACCAGGTTCAGGAGCGTGCCTTAAACAATCTCTTCTACGATGTGTAGACTTCGTTCGACCCTAATTTTCTAATGATGCTCAGTACATGAGCTCATGGCAACGACGCATGTTTAAGAGTTACTATCAAGTCATTTTTCAACATTCGATAATTGGAAGATCTAGTCACATGGGCTGTTTCTGTCAGTTTTCAGGGCGGCCAAAGAGGGCTGCAATGCAATTTTCCCTAGTGCTGTTGATAAGTTTAGGGGTATGCACACTTCCATATTTTCTTCGTCCCAGCTTACCTGAGGTTTTACTTAACTCGCCGAACTCGGATGAGTTCTAAGTGGTCAGTGCGCTACTGACAGGAAAAAGGTAACAAATTGTGCATCTCCAGCCCCCGGGCACGGCTGAACGCTTTCGCTCAGCTACGCCGCACACAGAAAAGATATGAAAAGAGAAAATGACAGAAAAAAGAAACGCCTGTGCAGACGGTCCCTTCCGTGGTCCTCCGCATGGGAGAAGGCAGAACTCTAGCGGAATAGGTCGTCCACCTCGATCGGCTGCCCAGTGCCCACCTCTGGAAACAGAAGGGGAAGTATTGAGAGCCTACCTAACCTAACAAAACTAACCTTCTCAGCAGGAACAACGGTCAGCTGCAACACCCCATGAGGAGAAGACAGTCGGAATAGCGTTTAACCGAAAAGAACAAGCAATTTTTGCGGGTAACACGGCGCCTATGAGCGATAGGGTGTCGGGCAATGTGGGTTGCGTCGGTGCTGTACCGGATTCTATGTTTTTACATGCATCAAATTTGTGTAGTACACGTCGCTTGTTGCTTCGATGGGGCCCCAGCCTTAGCTTGTAACGCAAGCACATGTTAGTTTCAGTTTGACAAGCAATGCTCAAAACACTTTCCTAATCTTGCCTTCATTTCGTCATGGAAATAGGATATGAGGGGGCTCCTTCGGTTGCCATCGGCGCAGCCAACGCGTAAAAAACTAATCGGTTAACCCTTTGCTTCATGAATTGAGTTTCTTCTCTCATGAAAGAATAATATAATATGATGCATTATATACATGTCACGGTACGAGAGAAAGGGCTTATGATTAAGACAGGCGCAAATAGTAGCGCACAGAGACGACGACGACGCAGTAAAAGTGACACCGTGAGACAGCACGGCGACAAGCAACAGAGCATTCAATGAGGAGCGTGTCAATCACGCCAAGGCCAAGAGTGGCAGTAATGTACGAAGCTCTCATGAGAAGCTGTACTGTACGATGCAGCACAACGAGGATGTACAGTGGAGCGGTCACTAGAAGCTCACTATATAGGACGATAACCAACCATAAACACACTGACATGTGACCCAGTGACCCAGTTACTCGAAAAAGTCTCAATGCGAAAAAACTACAATTTAGATTATAAATCCATACAGAGTAATGTAAGCGAACTGTGAGGCACATAGGCAGCAACACAGCTGAATTGGCCACAAAAGCCCAACTACGCATTTCTTCGAGGAAACCGCCATACATATCATCTGCCAGATAGAGACATTGGTGAATTTGTCACACATAAGGCTCATTGTCTACAAGAAATATTATCAATTATCTTAAATGGCCGGACAGAAGATAATGTAATATATACATCTACCGCCATAAACCGGCCCGTGTGTGTAATGATCGCCTAGTTAATTTCAAGATGCTAGAGCTGCACATACACATTACATAGCTTCTGCAGGCTGCACGGCAGGGCTAACATATATGGATGAGCATAAAGTTGGCAGGTGAATAGCAATTATACGAATAGGGTACTGTGCAAACCCAAGCTTGACTCTTGTTGGGTCACCTTTCAACTCGTAATATGTTTACGGTACTTACAGAGATACACAAAAATACTCAAAACTTATGAAGGTACCTAGATACTGCTAATTACAGTCTTGTACAGTGATACATCTCCATAGTAGGTCACGGTGTGCCAATAGCGCACAAGAGGAAAATTGACAACTTAATAGCTTCCAACAGTCCTCGGTGGGATACTACGTAGTAGAGAGACAATCTCTCATACAAACTTTGAAACAAATCCGTCTATATTTGGAGACGGTGCAAGTGAATGAAATCAATACTATGAGGTTTTAATACGAACAACAGGTTTCAGTTCACTTGCGCCACCTCTAATGTAAACCAGTTTGCTTCAAATTTCTCATCCAAGGTTGTCTCACTACTACAGAGTACTATATCCCACAAAGAACCGCTCAAGGTCCCATTTCCCCCAATGCGCTCTTGGCGCCCTACTGCATAGCCATTTAAAACGTACCACTCACCATAAGTAATTCTTTACAATTACTCCCTGGGCCAAGAGTTGATAAAATACGGGAGTTAGGAGCGTCTGAGCTAAACAAACAAAGGGCAATTTCCGTACAAGTTGCGGCGATAAGGACATGCATGGGCGACGAATGTTGCACGATAACAAACAGTGACGGCCACGCAAAAGCTAGAGTTAGAATAAGAGCGACAGCCACATTACATCTCAAATTGAAAAAAATATACGTGATACTTGAGCGCGTATTTTTGGCTCAATGTATGTAGCTATGCACCGTTATCATGCAGCGGAACGCAAGAACATGGGCCGCGGGCAAAAGTCAAAATGCCACAAAAGTATCGTAATAGGATTTTTTTTTTTGCCAAGGAGTCGGAGACTCAGGAGTGAGACGCTCACTTGTTGACAGGAGTCGGAGTCAGGACAAAATTGGTACGAAACAGAGTTGTAAGAAATCGATGATCTCTGATGCAAGGAGTAAGGAGTCAACAGCGGGCTGGAGCCAGAAGTCAGAATTTGAATAAATGCTGTGGCCAAAAGCGGCACCGTAGCACAAAAGCAACGAAAGGGCCGAGAGTCAGAGCGCTCATTGTCTGGGACCGTGAACTCAGCAGATCAGAAGGTAGAAGTTTTGGATCAGTTCGTGATGTAGGATTGGATCGGAACCACTAGCTTAAGGAAAGAAGGTTATAGCTATAGCGAGTCACCACTGAAAGCTGCAAGCTTGCCGAACTAGCAACCAATTCACCGCACAAAGTGAAAACAGACGCTGGCCACAACGAAGATTTTCATCCACTACACATAACCAGGACGAGTAAAATGCACAGAACTTCAGCATCATCAAAAAGCACAACCCATTTGCACACAATGTTGACTCGAGATGATAAAGATAACACTGCAGTGGTGAGACAGGGGCTAGCAACCGCTCGCCCTAGTTTAACTCGGCACTTTCAAGGCTGCTACCAAACAGCCGCAGCTAAAAATACGCAAAGGTAAGCGTAGAGCCTACCGCGACATAAATGAAATTCTCAGACTTGGTTCATGGCGTCCGGTTGACACGTTGCTAGGACGTTGCCAGATCTGACAAGGCTTGAAATGTGATACTTTCCGAAAGTACAACTACCCTCGCACTTGAACAGTAGTATATATTTACTGAATTATCAAAGCTACGATTCGATACCGAAGATATCATTCCAAGTCTATAGAGCAACTAAATACATTGAAACACAAACGGACTTTTGCGTACCAATTGGGAATATGCCACATTCACATCAGTGCAATGCTGAAAATAGTTTTGTCAACTTTTTCTAATATATTTAGAAGAGACTTTACTACCAACTCTGCGCGACAGGAAGAAGTGAGTTAATGGTTAGAGGTAGTTGATCACTGCCTATAGAGCTGAAGAGATAAAACCACCACAAAAGCAGGCAAGAAATACAAGAACAGAGCGGACTGCATGGAGCAGCAACACAGTGGAAGACACGAAACGAAAGCGATGAATGTGAAGCAGGGTGGGCATTGATTAAATCAATTGATTTTTTTAGATAAAAAATCACGATTTTCTATAATTATTTTTACTTTTTGATGAAATGGAATACTTTTACACTATCAAAAGATCAACTCTTACGAGCATTTATGCAACACAACACCAGTTCCATCTTTCAAGATACCTATGGTTCCCCAAAATAAAGTTCATCAATCTATATATACCTCTATAAAGCTACCTACATAGCTATACTGGGTGTTTTTTTAGGCGGGCAAATTTCAACCATAGGTAGAAAAACTCAAAATAAATTGATTTTCGCGAATGATAAATACCCAAAAATCCTCGAGTTTTCGAGTTATAATGACTCTGAGAAATTTAAAGCTTTCAAGTATTTTACTAAGTGCACGCCAATGTTAGCGCTAAATTTGATCGTTCAGCACGTTTTCCGACCACATTCCTTCCCATGCGTTTACACTGAGTCGATGTTGATTTTTATTTGGGCGAATGACATGAGGATTATTAGGCTTGAGCCCAATGATGATTATTGTGAATGTTAAAAACCCCTTCGCGAGTAAAATACGCTTCTATCAGTGGTAGCAGTAATCCTCGCATTTTTTTTGGAAACGACACGGATGCAAACTCTGACGACGTAGTGTCCGCCATACAGTAGTGTGATTACGTTAAATGCGAAGTTTGAAACTGCAGATATTTTTGCCAAACCATGAAATATTTGCAGTTTTTATCATAAAACTAATGTAAACTGCTTTTGTGGGGTCAGAAACGTGCTGAATTATCAAAACTAGTGCTAACGTTGACGAGTACGTAGTATCCTACTTAAAGCTTTAAATATCTTCAAGGCATTACAAATCGAAAACTAAGGAGTTTTGGGTATTTTATCATTCATGAAAATCCATTTATTTTGAGTTATTCTATTTATGGTTGAAATTTGTCCGCCTAAAAAAACACCCAGTATAATTAAAACAAGAGGAAGCGCATGCCCAAAGTTTCATGATCATGTAACATGATCTGATTTAATTTAATCTACCGTCTAATGAGCTAGCTACTACCTAAGTAACTACCATTGCATCAGTATTGCCATTGATTAAATCAAATTTAGTTAATCAACTGGTTAAATCAATTGACTTTTGCATAAAAAATAATTTTTTTTGTGCAACTATTTGATGTTTTCGTGAAATGGAATATTTTTGCACTATCAAATGATTAAGTCCTATCAGCATTTATGCAACATAACACCAGTTCTATCTTTCAACATATCAATGCTTCCCCTTAAAAGAATTCAACAACCTATCCCTCTACAACGCTAGCTACATACCTAATTAAAACAAGAGGAAGTACATTCTTAAATTTAAATTTTTATTGTATTTAAATAAGTCAATGATTTGATAAAATCAAATCTATCATCTAATGAGCCACTATCTAGGTAACTACCTTTGGAGCAAGATTTGCATCGATTAAATCAATTTTTTATAAAAAATATGATTTTTAATGTACTGTATATAGAGTATTTCATTGTTCCTCGAGATGGAATATTTTTACACTATCCTATGAGCATTTATCAGGGTTGGCATTGATTAAATCTAATTGATATAATCAACTGAATAAATCAATTGATTTTGCAAGAAAAAACGTTATTTTTCCAGTTTTTGATTTATGATTTTATTCACGAAATGGAATATTTTTACTCTATCAAATGATAAACTGTTATAAGCATTTATGGAACACAACGCCATTTTTTCAATTTACCTAAGGTTCCCCTTATTAGATCAACCCATACCTCTACATAGCTAGCTACATCATTAAAGCAAGAGAAAGTGCATGTTTGAATTTTTATGGTATTTAAATAACTTAATGCTGCTGCTGGAATATTTGTGTCATTAGTCATTACCATTCAGTGTTGTCTTCACAGCTGTACAGAGAGCTGCTATGAATTTTTTGTTAAATTACGTTTTATTTTCCTTTGCATTTTCACCCAATAAATTGACTTGAACTTGTTCACCACTCTTAGAAAAATTTGGTTAGAAAACTGGAAAAATCATTGACCTACCTGCATGTAGGCCTATTTTTCACTAAGTTACCTTTCATCTCCAAGCTTAAAGCTATTTATTATTCCACTATTTACTACACTAGATTATGAAGTAGCCCACTTGATTTTTTTTTTTTTTGCAATTGCCTTAGTTTGTGTCTTTTCACTGTTGAAAATTTTCCGCACAAAGAAAGCAGGAAAGCACTTGTTTTATGAGTAAGTATTATCTGTAACACCCTGTAGAAGAACTCTGAAGAATTATTGCACCATTTCACACTAAGAAAACATGAAAAAATAAATAATAGATTTTTTGATAAAAAAAAAACACCAAGCCTGGTGTGAAGAAAGACAACAGCGTCCGAGTAGCCAAATCAATGTCATTCTACACTACCAAATTTGTCCAAATGCAGTATTGACAAGTCATTTAGCAATGAGAGAGTCGTTTTCGTAACAAGAATGTGAAACCAGTGTAATTGGAATGTAGGTATGATCACCCATTCTTGAATTTTAGATATCTGTAGTGACTGTACACTGTCGATAATATGCCTATGAACTACATCCATTAAGGCACGGAAAAATCCCTTTAGTTCCTACATAATAGCACTATAGATACCGTCCAGAAAAACGGACGCTATACGTTAATGGGCTGAGATGGATTTGGCGCAGGCGCCCTCTCGAGCGACTTGGCAGCCGTGAAGTGCGTTTGGCACACGGTGGCGTCCACCGCAACACTCGGTGACTCAGCTGAGCGTCAGACTGGGAGAGCGCCTCTCCAAAGACACGGGCGACAGCTTTGTTTTTGACAACAACTGCTCTGCACTACGAGCAATTAAATTATTTATATAACTTATTGATCTACTTGTGGTTAAGCTTAGAGAACCAATTCAAAATAATATGGCCTTGCTAAAATAGGGTAGGTGTCAACCTCAAAGACAGCTTCCAAGAGACATTCTTCTAACTTTTTTCTTCACAAAATAACAAAAAGTAAAGACAAGTTAAGTCGCCTTCGCCGTGTACCCCAACTAGGAAGCCCACAAGAACTGATTTATTCAATTAAAGGACGTTCATCACTAGTAAGTCCAGTCTAACATAAAGTCAACTACTACCAACAATGGCAAGAAGAATATATGTACTTTTCGACAGACATCAATATACAAATGAGACGAAGACTGGCGTTGGGACGGTGAACCTTAACTCGGCAGTGTTTTGTTCGTAATGTGAAACTGGGATGACATGAGGTCAAAATATCTATTTTGCAAGAGATAAGCACCGACACAAGCATAACGTACCTATTGAAAGGAAAGTGTCTCAACACTATACGTCAGGATACGCACAGCTCGCTAGAGCATGCACCATCACCCGAAGAGGCAAGCCTCACCTGCAGCACACCACAACCTTCTACAAACACAGTCAGCCAACCACTGACCGCGGCGCTTCGCAAGTCGCAAACTCGCAACACCTGACAGAGACACACGCACAGGCACGCACCGATCCTAATACAGCCACTCCTCAAGGGGTGGTAATTACCTTGTTAGCTGGGCAGGCGTCAGCAGTACCTCTGATGCGGGAAGTTGAGTTGGTGCATAACTGTAGCACGATACTAAACACACTGCACCGTCGCGTTAACAAGAGGCTATATTGAATAGGAATAGATCAACACTGCACAGCTGAATAACGGTACATTAGAAAACACTGCTATTGCCACTAAACTAATATCACGTTATCTATAAACACGGAAGTTTGCAGCACTCACGATAACGCGGCGTCGATACCATACAACATCTTGGCTTTTTCTAGGTAACTCGTTACGATGGCAACAACTAGATAACGATTGTTCTTCTCCTTTGGTGGTTTCAGTCAGTGGATCCTGAAAACTTTGTGAAGGTACTGAACCTCGGATGTTTGCTACGTTCCGCCCTTCGTAATTGGACAACCAAAATGTTTCAAAATCTATTCATCAGCAGCAGATATTTTACTATTGCACTCACACAGTGAGCGTGACTGTCTTGACATCCGGCCAAGCCCCTGAGACTGGTTGACCAATTCCCTGACCTGTGGTTCAGCCCATTTTAAGCTAATAACGCATGCTGTCCATATTCTCTTATCATTACTAGTGCCACTGTTAAGAAAAACAACGGTTCATGTAATATATTAATTGGTGGCTTCCCACTGGTTTCGGTACTGTGCAGCGTAATAAAAAAAATAGGTCTAAACAGAGATTAGCTTATTTCTAGGATTTGCTGTACTTATCAGTATAATTTTCAGAGACATGCGGTTAGTAATATGCTTACTTATATAGGAAGCCTAGCTTTAAGCAAAAATGCAGTCGTAACACTAGTTTCCACCGGCACAGCACCAAACAAAACGGAAAATAGTTTATTCTACTTATAACGAAAATCCTAGCATTGGTGATCAGATTAAAGAAGACTCGTGTCGCATACTGGGAGAGATGACTGAACGTACGCTAACTTATAAGCGTTACCTCCATTCCCCAACCTTACTCAAAGTCTAACCTAGTAGTACCTGATCTAACCAAGATTCACCTATTGTAAATTGACCGTTAATTGTGTATTACAGTTAGAATCTGCGAGTAAGGATTTTCGTGCTTATTCCATTAGCGTGTGTTCTAACTAAACACTGGGATACCCTCGCAGAAATGTGGTCTGGAATCGAACTCAAAGTAGCTATTTTTTATAAGATTGTACCGTACCTACATCAACATGAAAGGTTTTGGAATCATTCATTAAAACTTCTGTCATCTACGGAGAGACCGTCCATGAAACGTTCTCAAGTCACATTCAAGACTTCGTGAGATTCCGTCAAAATCTCGGTGTCGCGATCACAATTTTATTCATATCCATGGAGTATCAACTCGAAAGCACTTGAAGTCACTGTTACTCTTTACTGATCAGGGAGATTTCTCACACAAATGGCTTGAAGAGACTGCAGGACTACTAAAACGCCAGTTTGTAAAAGAAGCAAAACGAACGAGACTTTGGTGATAATAGGAACACACGGTGAGATACAGCGGTGGAACTACATCCTGTGACAGGGAGCTACATGGAACATGTCATCGCACTGATGAGAGAGCTACACCCACTCTCTCTCTATGCTGGTGCACCCGCACTTTCCTCGTTCTCATTGAAAACTCCAGTATCAATACGTTTCAGAACAAGGACTCAAGCTAAATTTCAGGTGTCAATATAAACAGGGGCGCGGACGTTTGCAATTTTAAGAAGGGGTTTTGTTCTATGGTACCGAGTAAATACCATAGGGGTTCACTAACATTGGGAGAGACATCCTCAGCGTCTAAGAACTCCGCCAGATGTTACAAACTTCTAACGGTCAAAGCTTCCGAGGCACGTTAATCCATCTTCTTCTCTCTTCCGCTTCAACTACACAGATAGACGTCCCTAAGCTCCGCATATTAGTGCCTATTAATCGTACTTGCGTGCATGCATGATGGCTTTTTTGACTGAAGTTCTTCCCCTGCTGTTTTCTCTTCTTTCTTCACATTCTTCCTCAGTCATCAATATCCTAACATAATGGCAATAACTCATAGAGGGCCGGGGCGCAAGTGTCGGCGTCTCTTCGGGAGTGGGCCTATTGGTTCGGCTCCTGCCACCTATCTAATCTATTCTAACTGGAAAATCCTGTCTTCTGAACAGGTTAACTATTTTTTTGAGGACGAGATTAAAGGCCTTTTTTCGAAGTCGGTATTAACTTATCTCAATAGTTTATTATGCACGGCAGCGTACTTGCGTACAGTGGTTTAATTTAAACTCTAGCATGAAGTAACTTGATGCTTGTATCAATTATTTAAATACATATTGCTATCCCATAAGGATGAATCTATTATGCATCGAAGCCTTTGCTTCAGAAGTAATTTAAGCCTTGAGCTCCAGTACGCGACTTCCCTTCCACAACTTTTCAAATCTGCTACTAGTTGGTGGACTCCGCAAATGAAACTTCATCGATGTATTAGCTTCAAACTAATAAAAACGTTAGCCTCGCCTAAGAAATAAGTTCGTAATCTTCAAAGTAAATACATTCTGCAATAAATTGGCGACTCGAGTTTTCACTATTTATATCACACTCTAACAATAATCAAATGAAACAAATCATAGCGACTGGTATATCCAACCACATGTCACTGTAATATTAAACAGGGCTACATCTAGCTATAAGACGCAACTTCGCTACTAAAAAGAATCCTGTAGTCCCGTACATATACTAGATATTCGCAAAAATAGCCAAGACGAAACGTCTAACAGTTCTCTTCTGTTAAACCGTGCACGTGCATAGGTAAGACAAAGCTATTTGTACCGCATCACTCACGACATACGTAACTAGAATCAGATAAATGAAAAAAAATCCAACCCTCTTACTTCTCTCGTACCTAGTGTTCACCACAATAGGCAACTATAATGGTGGGTTCACGAGACAATCTTTTGATCTTCACACGTAGGTACGAAGCAAGACTTACTCAACGTCAGAATACGGTGCTGTGGCCGCTTTAAGCTGCAGAAAAGTGCGCTGCTACCTGAGCTCCATTCACGACAAATATTAGGAAAAAGCCCAAACTTTATTAGTGACACTTGCTAAACCAGCTGGTGGGACTGCTAGCATTTGAACAGTACACAGTATACCCTTTGGTAGACGCACGGGTGTTTCTACTGACACAGCAAACGATTCGACCGCAGACCAGTACTTATGGGGCCCAACTGGCTGCTGTGTGAGTCCGCCTTAACCCAATTAACGCATTAAGTAAGCACCTATTACTCATAAGAATTGCATTGCGTACGTCACAAGATTCGAGTAAGACAGTGCGACGACTAATCTCCCATAGCAAGTAACAACCATTTACAGCCGAGCGTTCCTCATCGGAGTGCGTTTCACACATATAAATATAGCTCCTAGGAGAAACCCGAGGGTTCTTGGGCTTTTGCAATGGCTACCCTTTCGTGCCTGAATGAAAGATCACATATCGTAGCAACAGACAATGTGAAACGTCCACATATGTGCACAGTACACCCTAAAACGTAAATCGTGAGCAAAGGTTTCATCGCTGCGCACAATTACAGCACACTGTATCATGTGTATCATGTTACTTAATCACAAGCTCTGGGGCATCAATTTTAGAATGAGTACAATCTCACGGGGAAGACCAAGACAGCCGGGCTTGCTTCTCTTTAGTGGCCACAATAAGAGCGAAGGCATTTCATCACAAAGAGTCACACAATGGATTACTACATCAAGAGAACCACTGGCGCGGCGAGGGAACAACGGTTACGAACGTAAGAAGGGCATGGGAGCTATATCTTGCGAGGAGCTCTACAGACTACCACGCACGGCGACGAGCACCAAACTGACCGCTGACACTTCTACACAGGCACTGTGGAGGTGGTGTGGAGTCGAGGGGTGTTTGTGGAGGTGGAGGCACCATGGAGCAGTCATGCACCATCATGCTCCTATAAGCTGCTACATGATACATAAAAAACACAAGGTAGAACGCTCTTTTTGAGCGCATGTGGAGGTGAAGCAGTATATACAACATCACGCTTCATATCTAATCCTTACACGGAAAAAAAACAAGAGAAAAATTGAGTACCTTTGAACACACATAGAGGTGGAGCAGTGATGTGACACTTCATAAGCGTCCCGTATGTAATTATGAATGAGTTTTTTTCACAAGGTAGTAGACGTGTTGCAAGCCATACATTTCCAAAGTTTGTGATTTTACAGGGCGAAATACGTAAATGCGAGCGTGTGCAACCATCGGCACAGGCTTAACTGTACGGTATATTTTACCGAGCACGGTGATGAGCTCGACATGTAGGGACGACTGCAAATAAACGCAAGTGAGCAGCAATGGAAAATACGCTCGACTACAGAATCGATGCATGCATCAAATTGTATTGTTCCATTTCGCCGTATCACAGGGCTTGAGATTCTTCCGTCACTATTATTACAGTATTTTATTTCGCTACATGGCATTGTTTTGCCATAGTGGCATTCGTTCTCCAATGGAATACTACGGTATGCTGCCATAACAGGGGTGAGTTCATGGTCGTCATTCCGGACAAGGCGCCAACACTATGGAGTGAGGACATTGGCTCAAGTGCCGATAGGGGAAATGGGATATTCCCATCAGCTAGCGATGTTTCCTTTTGATGACGAGATCAGAAAATTCCCAGCATTTTTTCTAGGGGAATTGCAACGTTTTATTTCGTCTCTAGCTTTTACTATTCCTCGTTAAATGTGTTCACACAGTCATTGCAAATTTGTTGCAACGCACATGTATGGGCAGTAGAATTCATTTTCCAATGTGACATACACCAAAACATTGTTATCGTTTATTTCTAAAGAACGATCGACTTATTCGTTGTAACCATGAAGCTTTCGCACATGGCCTCTCGCTGCCTGCGTCTGTCACGCTTCAACCTACAGTATAGTTGGTCGGATGCGAAGGTTGACAATCAAACACGTAGCTCTATCAAGCAAACAAAGCAATTAAGACCTTCCAATTATACAATTACAGAGTCCGTGACACACAGCGCTATTGGGGTAACTTTCCTATTGGTATGGAGGAACAATAACGACTTGGCGCCCCAAGGAATTAGAATTAGAGCGCTTGTTGTTACAGCGATGTCGTTATCACGAAAACAAGAGCACGGCCTCGCCTATGGACTGATCGGGTAATTCCAAACAGGGTAGAAGGGGGAGGTATTCGATTCGCCTATGTCGAGCGAGATAACTGAAGTTCAATCTGGAGTAATCAGTTCGCCATAGTTTTGTTGAGACGTAGGTTCCGACCCCAGCGCATTGCTCAATGTAACACCGACGAGGTACGACCAAGCAGTAAGTGCCCTTCATACATAGCAATAACGCTACCGTTGTCCCAGGGCGTACAACTGCGGCCCTGAACTTTACGAAAAAGCCATTCACTCCAGGGGAAGAAAATATTTTCACTCTGTATTTACAAAAAAAAAAAAGTAGAGGATAATCGACGCCACCGCCGTAGATGATATACAAACTTAATTTATCGGTAGTGATAGAATTAAGCAGCTAGCCTATTGTAATTTCTTCGTCCAAAGGAAACAAAGTTCACGTGGCATGAGCACATTGTCTTTGTAAACACACAGAGTAACAGTAGCATGAGCTTGTATCAGCTTAACCTTACTCATGAGTTACTTGTAAGCATGACTGTGCATATTGGAACAAAGTAGTTCAACTTATAGCTAGAAAGTACAGAAAAAGATTTGTGAACTGAAGTCCCTTCAACCGTACTACAATTTTTTATTTTAAAGGCAGAAATATTAAGTTTTAGTGCTATTTAGTGATAGCTTCTTTACAGTTCCATGACGAGTGTAGAATTGTACTGCACATACATGAACATAAGATAAATAAAGGATCGCACTATAGCTAGCAAGACGTACCACGCGAGTACATACACACGAGGCTAAAAAAGCAGCACGGATAACTGTAGGATAGGAGCGTGAGGGAGGCGGCAGCCCGAGGGCAGCAGTGAGAGGCCATATGAGGCAGGATAGAGCAAGGTGATTTTTGCACTTTTTACGTCGCCTTCAGGTAGATAAGTGAGCGGTCACTTGGCCCTGAGACGCAAGGCAGGCACTACAGTCACAGTCGCACGAGCTCGCCGCTCTTTTGTGCAACTTACATGTAGGCAACACGTGGATCGAGTTGCTGCTCACTTATTCCGCCGACATAGGCAGATCTGGCGAGATGGTGCCATGTGCGAATATGTGGTGTTAATGCGAAGCCGACAATATTGGAGCACACAAATGGCACCGAAAATTAGTTGGTGACGGTATAGCATGTGGCTTACCTGAAGTGCCTATATAAGTAAGGTTATGCACCTTATTCTAGCTGTACCGAATATGTCATAATCTTAACACATGTACTTCAAGGTAGACTACAAACTATGCCAGGGATGCTACAATTTAACATTAGATTAGATAGGCGGCAGTAGACGAACCAAAAGGCCCATTCCCGATGTATTTCAAGTCTCCAGAGATACAACGCAGTGGTTGAAGAAATAGATGGAGAAAGGGCACGAACTGGAAAAGGTTGCGGAGTCCGCCTCTTTAGTCCAGCCAAGTTAACCAAGCAAGGTGTAGAGTTTATATGCACGGCACCGAACACTGTCATTCTTGGGGAAGATGCAACATTACCACAATCAGTTCCCACTGTCTCAGCTCAAAGGAGCTGACCAATAGTACGAGAAGTGAAATTTCACTTTGAAGGTACCTCTGTAGTTATACTGTTGAAAATAAGTTTTTGTTAAATTCGTGAGGTTCAGAAACTGCAAGATCCTGCGTACTGAACATATAAAAATTAACTAACAGCAATCTTGTTTTAACTTTTTTGAAACATACACCTTAAGTGATACATGATGGACTAAAGAACAGTGACAACAGTGACACTTGCAGTACATTTCGCATTGACGGAGTAACCACCCAATGGCTTCAATACTAAAGCACAAGAATAGCATCGTCCGTAACAGAATTCAATCTATTTGCGCCACAAAATTCAGCTCTAACGAGATCACTTGATACGGTCTCATTGAATATTTGCAGTGATCATAATAACGTAATCGGAAAATAATTGGTATATTATTGGATAGTAACCGGTGCCGCCCCCTATCGACATCGCATAATTCCCTAACAATTACCGGTAGGGACTTGATCTATGTATTACAGAAAGTGAATGAAAACTAATAAAAAGCTACAGTAAGTATTGAGGACGCTCTCCAAGTTTTCACAGAAAAAAGCAACAGCAGCTCTTGAAAAAGTTGCGGAAGGGGAAAATGGCGGTCTATCCACGCACAAGTAACACGCAATACATCGGTTGCTTTTGATGCATGTAGCAGATCAGTAGTGTACTTAAAAATTCTCTACCAAAAATATTCACGCGCAAAATAGTATTTCCACTGTGAAAAGCAACACTAACCACCACATGCATCACAGCTTCGAAGTAAAAGGTGCATTTATGAAGTTATATTTATTTTCACGTTCAACCAAGCTCAAAAATTTATACTTTCGTAAGTAGCAAGTGGTGACAAACTAACGAGATAGGTACTCACCATAATATGAGACATGAGAACATAAGACAGAAGGTAGTTTTATTGCTCTCGACAACGAAAGAGGAGGTAACAAATAGGGCTTTGTTTTCAAGAAATTGGCCAGCATCGCTTGGGCCAGGCAACGCACAATTCTGTGCTGTCGAACACCAACAGTAACATCTAACGTGGCCCGAAATGTAATTAAAGATCCAAAAGCCCAATTAATCGGCGCATCAAGGTTAAATGCACGTACATTGGCGCGGTCTGCCATTAATATTCCCGTGTGGTGCCGTCAGGGTCGGGCAGCAACACTGCTTGGTGGCACACGATTGTGAATATTACATGGGTAGTACCTATGGGCCTCACTGCCCGAAGAGCTCACGCCACTGCGGTGAGCGAAGGAATGAATAGGTAAAGCGAGACACTTATGTATATGAGAACAGAAAACGGAGAAACAAGTGGAGGAACACAAAATTACCAGCAAAAGTGAAAGAAAAGAAGGAAACGAAGCATGCAAATATTACATAGCATGCTTATTTCGTTAGCATGAAAGAGTAAGGTGACATAGGATGCTTGTCTCGTTAGTGAAACGACCAAGTGAACTTACTGTTACCTAGGACAAATATCGCAGTTTTTACATCACAGGCGTTAGGATATGCGCCTAGTGTTGAAATTTGTATTCCCCATGGAAGAAATACACACCAACTAACGACTCTTCCACGTTATTAATATTACTGGCAAAACAGGTACATATTTCATACAAAAACTGAAGAAACTCTTCAATCTCAGCTTCTCATGCGGAAAATCGTAGACGACTATCCCCTATCCCCTTTAGACACTGGATAACTTCATACAATTTTCCATAAGGATATGCAGAAAACCATACACACTACAGAAACAGTAGTAAGGAATACGCCTTTAGACAAAGACAAGAAAATTATCTGTACGCTACTCCTCGTCATCCTTTACCGTGTTTAACTTGAACGCTGCAAAGATGCCCTTGAAAAGACACCCCTGTTGCCTATACCAGCACCATTCCCCTCGTGCGAAGTAGTCGACACCTTGGCAAAAGGTCGCTACAGCCCATATAGCAGTTGCAGCGCGCGCTAACATTCTTCGGCTGCTACTATTGCCACTACGCGCCTCAACTTTGATCTTTTCCCTCAAGAGAATAGCAGGGCAGCACCTCAAGTCCTTTACTAATGTGGCTCAGCGCTGCTATTTCAGCATTCGAGGCATTTTCATCCGCGCTCCGTTACCTACATCGCAGCAGCTTCGATATTCCTAAATAAATTGAAGACAGAAGAACTCAATGTGAACTGGTGCATATGTGAATATCAAAAGCGGATCATCATCACTTAGAAGTAGCACTAAATTAGCAGCTATGTCCTAAATCTACACACTTTTCTAGCTCCAATCGACGCAAGTCAGTCTACGGGATAAGTGGCCACGAGGAAAAGTGTTGTCTGCAACTAGATTCGTCGTCGAAAACATTTTGCTATAAATCAGAAGCTTGTAAACTTTTCTAGGCTGGAGCACCGTCGGCCTGGTGCCTCATATTAGTCATATACCCTTGCAGCTACGCGGACAGACGTTGTATTGTTTATTATGCATCTGGTATTATTTAAATTCACAGCTCCTGAGACAAGCATATTACCGCCCCCTTTTCTTTTCTCCTTCTCAGCAATTTCCCCCACCCTTGAAGGAGGAAAAGCAAAAGTTTGGAAACTACAGCTGTAGATCAAATATTGCTTCATAGCGACAAACGTCCCTATTGTTATTTTCCAGGATCAACGACCCAATACACAGTCTCTGTAATTCAGGAGCGAGTCCATGGGAAGTCAGAATGTTTTCCGCAACTAAATAATATTAGGAGTTCAGTTCATTCATTGAAGACAATGTCGGTTCTTGATAGGAAGTAAATTGGTCTTCAGAACTATCTGGGAGAGTCGAGTAGTGGCGGCGACGCAGAGAGGAGTGAGCTGGGCATTCTACGAACATATGCGTGACACTGAGAGCGATATAAGACATTGAACGATAAGACTGCGGCAGTAAAGCAGAACGAATGTAAATATAAAACATCTGTCCACATAAAACATCCCTACCACATATGAATTAACATTCCTCGTTGCTCGAATGACCCATTTTCGATGCGAGGGTTCTAAGCTGCGTATGCTGTAAATGAGAACCGCTGTAGTAAAGTGTGCAAAAAGTGCAAACGAAACCGGAGAATAGAAAACTGAATGAAAGTCAGTGCTAGTTGTGGATCAACTCAACGCGCCAGAGAACTTGGTCGATTCTTGAAGATGTCTCCATTGATTTGTCAAATAATTCTGTGGGTTCCCAAAATGAACGACTGAAGGCCCAAATGAAATAGTCACAAGTCACAGGAAAAAACGACAAGTAAATGACCGAGTCTCAACGAAACCAAAGGGCCATGGCAGTCGGGCAACAACCAGGACGGGACTCCTTAAAATTCCGAACGTAGATACAAATCATCAGGATATTAACTCGGCCCATAAACAATAGTCTCCAACCAATGTACTCTTTCAATCAACGTACTCCACCAGTTGTACTCTTTCAGTACGTCCAAGCTCCAAAAGGTGCCGTTCAATAATATTAGTAATATTTTAATAGCTTTTCAATGGTATATAGCGAAAAGAGACGATAGTTTTCATCCACAGACAATTACAATAATGTTTTGGCTTATTCCTAAATATCAGTAGCCCGGTATAGTAGTTTGAACTTTTACCAATCGCTGTGAGGGCAACGCTCAACTGCCCACGGAGGCCGTATATTCTGTTGCACCATATGAACATGCGAGAAACCTAGAGCGAGTGAATTGACGTTAATGTATCTATATCTTGGAAGTAACTTCGCTCAGGTTACATTAGTTTGTCCTTTAGCAACTTTCACAGGACATTTTATGGAAAGGAGATTTGTAGCTCCTGATGATTGTCGAGCAGAACACAATAAACTGACTGAAGGCGTTGGGAACTAAAAGCCGTACTATTCTTTGACCCCAAGCGCCCCACAGCAGGCTACTATTGTAAGAACATACCTACACGCGAGTGCCAATGAGAAGCAATAATGTATCAGCCTTATCATCATCAGATAAACACATGACGCTATCACGAACCAATACACGGACAATGGGTGATGTGTCTGTCTACGCAGGTTGAGTCCCTAAGAGCAATTTCAAGTGCCACAATCTGACACTCTAGGTACTGCGAAAGTTTGGAACAGACCCTACCTTCACCAAAATATCGTGCCGGTAGCCTCAGACTAAGAAGATGGGCCTATTCTACTTAATACACCGTGGACAATGAACGTGGTCCTGATTAGTTACCACTGTTCCTGATTCATCTCTTTCGATGTCTTCTAAATTAAAATAGTAAATACTTGAATGTTTGTTTCATTTCAGTTACGAGTAAAATGAAGCAAATATTATCCCTTTCGCTGTTTTAAAATGGGTAAAGGAAGGTTCGCAATGCTCAAGTACTGCTAGCGACAACCCCCAGCTGTCACGACGCACACGTTTTATGGGTGCAGGGGTATAGCAGACTTTTTCATGACAGAAGTATCGTATGTGCAATGCAAGGGACTGCAGTTTGCAACATCCATTCGTCACTGACTTTAAACTGAAAGTGAAATATTTCATTTTCATTGAGCCTGCACAAAGGTATTATGAACAGTATTACAGCAGAATTCGGTTAAGAACCTTCTCACTTCTTGGGGTCCAAGGAGCCGGTGTCGGAAACTGGCAAAACCCAGGAGTCGGGGTGGATTTTGACCATACGTCTCCGCAACCCTGAATTCAAAACGGTTCCGTATTTTTTTTAGTGTTTACAAGTTTGTTGTATAAGTATCACAAATGATCAATACAGTATTATTATCGCAAAACTCTCCTTTTCATTCGTACCTTATGGTACAACAGATTTTATTATTTGAAAAAATTACGTAGGCTAGCCACCTGCCAAGAATAAATTCTCAAACACTACAATGGGTTCTATGCTTGCTGCATTAGTGTGTTTCTTCCCAGTGTCCACCGGAAAATAAGCGTCTTGTGGCGCGCCTTACTCGCAGAAAGCGCACTTATGGCTCCGCTCAACAACTTACCCCGGTTAATACGTAAGTAGGTACTTCGAGAATCCCAAAGATGTTCTGAGCATATTCCACAGCATCAACATGTTCTCGATCTAAGCCTCCTTGCTCACACTAGTTGCGACCATATGAGGGCAAGAAAAAAAAAGTAGGAGGCAGCATATCCAATAAATAAATGCCCAAGCGCGGCAACCATAAACCGATAATGAACGAGAGTGAGGGGGGATCAAAAACTATCATTTGGAATACAAACGTAAGCAGGATGTGGAAGGAGAGTCGGAAGTCCAGCTCTAAGTTGAGATAGACAGAAGGACTCCTTAGTCTTCTATTGCGCAGGATGGGCGACCACGATTATAGCTCATCCACAACACAATGTATACATGGCATCGTCTGTGACAAAAACTATACTTCTCGAGTTGAGCTAGGGCAGAAGCGACTCGTTACGAAATGTGAGCAAAGCAAACTAGAACACCTCGTGGCGTAAGACCATCACCCGCGGTGGAGGCAAATTCAACGCAGTTATTTTTCTATGGCCAGCTTCTTCTAGAGTTTCGCTATTTTTTCACATCTCAGTCAACCCACCCGATTGCCAAAAAAATATATATACATCATGACAACTCTTTCTGCCTCTTTTTGGGTGGACAGTCAACAGAATTCATCGTCGTCCTTTGTTTATGGCCAGCTAATCATTTTTTTTTTTTGCATAGATCACATCTAGGTCAACCCACCAGACTCCCAGCAAAGAATATGAACATTGTTCAACTCCATCTACAACTTTCTGGGTGGACCGACTATAGATATTTACGTATATAGTACTACTTAAATCAACGAAAACAATATAACCTCTCTCACTTCGTTCGCGGGTGATGAACAGAAAAACACTTTCAGGATTTCTGCTTGAGAGGTGTTACGATCCTATTCAAGTTAATTCTACTTCACTGTAAGGGTTTTTCAGTTGGAGAAAGTGCCTCGCAGCAATGTCCCAGAGCATGAGAAAGATGCGGTTAATTAAGTGCATAACGCATGCAGGAATATCACATTAATTGAACATGTCAACCAAAAAAGTGGCAGGACTGTAGTCTTCAGTCACGGGCCCATCGAATGTCACAACGCGAGCCATAACTCAACCACAGTTGCTACAGAAAACGGAAATACTACAGACTTTCTCCAAACAAGTAGTTGGTTCTTCATAGGTGCACACAGCAACGATTCCTAGCGAGGAAATGAGGATATTTGCGTTCATTGCACAACGTACGCACTGATACCAGACATTCCGTGTTTGTTTTTTAATGATTCAGGTTTTTCCGCGTGTTACAGTAGGTCGAATAGGTATCGGAGATTATTGCTAGTTTTAGTTTAGCCATATACCTTACCAATATTCAGAAGAACAAAGTCAAACACTTTATGTTTAACATTCGAACACATAACAAACTTTGATCCGTCTCAACACTAATGCCAGTAGCCTAATGTTATGGAGCAAAGAGTAGGGTTGTGGAGTTACCGGTAAGAATGGAAGAATTCGAAGTCGACATGTAAGCTACAAGTACAAGTTCCTTTCTTTTATTGAAAAGGAAGGAAATAGAAAACTCAGTGTGAATAAGGCCGAAGTGGTGCGCAAGAGTAGCGGCGCAATAAGGTAAAGGGCTGGCTGCTATGGTACGCCTCACAGAGCGGCTGTTATCAGCGAAAGAGGAACTTATCTGTCGAGTGCAGCATCCAATCAATGAGACGAGGAGGGCACCTGGACCCGCCAGATGGCGCTAACAGTAACAAAGACTGTTGATGTATTGATAGCATGCGGGCACAGCCACGAGAGACAACACCGACGCTCACTAACAGCATTACAAAAGTTCTGTGAAACTTCACACTGAAAAACGGTACTCGCAACCGAAACACTGAAGCTTAACCACTCCAAACGAGGATCTCAAAACACGAATAAACATCGCGAATTAAAATATATCGCCAATATCACGTTGATATAAAAAAACGTGGCTTAAGGACTAATGAAAGCCGAAGTAACCCGAAAAATCTCCTAAGGCTCAGTGCTAGGTCCAGTAATGTTTCGAGAAAGTGCAGTTATAATTCCGTAGACTTTTCACAGCTGACGCTCTATGCATCGGAAATTCGAGACCTCCCACACAGCAGACAAGATCAAGACAGCTCCGATAATACTGAATAACAGGCGAATATCGGCCAAAATGCCTCAGGTACAATTCGAAGAACATTATAGAACTAGACGATAAATAAAGATTAGTCCCGTTCATTATAGCCTACCAAGCATAGCTTACATCGTTCAGTTTGTCAATACAAATTAGCTCTAAGGCAAATCATTATCAGGAAAAGCTACTGTCATAGAACACTTTGCATACCCAGTAGATGTCGTGAGCCTCTTTAAAATTTTGCTATACAGGACTCAACGACTTACCAAAATTGAGCTGCATCCAAAACCTTGAAAGACTGGATTTAAGCGAAGCGACGATTCTTGATTGTATTTTGTAGTATTTTAGAGCACAAATGAGAGGAAACAGATTCGAAGTCTCTACCACGGGCACACAACAGCGGCCGACTCANGGACTCAACGACTTACCAAAATTAAGCTGCATCCAAAACCTTGAAAGACTGGATTTAAGCGAAGCGACGATTCTTGATTGTATTTTGTAGTATTTTAGAGCACAAATGAGAGGAAACAGATTCGAAGTCTCTACCACGGCCACACAACAGCGGCCGACTCATAACACAAGACGCAGAGCGCAGCAGTTAGTTACGCTGCGCCTGTGTCTTCAGAATTCCCTCACAATTAGCACCTAGGAATTCAAGCTATTTCTGCCCCACCCTAGTAGAGGCCAGTTTAATGCCCGTCGTTTAGAAGAACTCCTGAAAGTTTCCCGCCCTCGAGAGGCTAAGGCTAGCCCAATCTGATAGGCCCTTAGCTTTTGGAGGCGCTGCCTCTCTTCAAACAGTAAGCCCTTTTGATTTTATACCCATGGGAAAGCTACTCTCAGTCCCATACTACATACTGCATTCCAACCTATGTGTCAGTGTCACGGACGTAAGTTTCCTGGCCAAGAAGCAAATCTCACGGTTTTTCCCAATTAAGAAAACTCGAAGCTTTCCGTCGGCTGGAAAAACAGACTCCTTAACTAATGGGGATATATTACAACCGAACTTCTATTCGGGGGAACGATACATAAAAAATAATTTCATATAGAAATGTCTCTTCAATTTTTGAATCTTGTCTCAAGTTGTGACAGGGAAAACCGTGACGGCAATTTGAAGACATATTGGTCCCGGAGAACTGGACACGGTGGGCAGTGTACCGGACAACCTACGTTTTAGCAGTATACAGTATATATATATATATATTATTGAACAGAGTCCGATCCGCTACTATGCAACTATAACCCTAGTTTCAAGGCGCTCTACTCACAGACTTCGCAGCTATTTAAAAGGAGAAATGAAATCATTTTGGGAAATAAACGCTACTTCGACCCATTGCAGGTAAGTCTGCAGTTTTTAGGGGTAACCAGAACGAGGACGTTAGACATAGTAATAACAGAAGAGCAAGATCAGCGAATATTTCTTTCCAGGAAGAGCTTGCAATGCAACACGCCACCTAGGCTACAGTTAAGAACTCCTTTTACAGCGAGCGCTTCACATTTAGTTGACAATTCAACTATTTCAACCGCTGCAATCTCTACGAACTTTCAGTCTTCAAAATTTCAGTACAGTAAGTTGGTAACAGTGACATGAGCATTCCCGTCCATCAACAAATTACGGAAAGTTGCTTGGAGATCGACAGGTTGCTTTCGGACGACCCAGTGCTATGATGCCGAAATGCATTCCCTAGCGTTGCAGCATTACACTTCAGGGATAGCAACGAGTGCTAGACAGCAGCAACAACAGAAGGACGTGAGACCGCCAGCAGCAGCAGCAGCAGCAGCGGCGGCAGGAGGGAGCGTCTATACACTTTAAAAAGGCCGGGAGAGCGAGCGGGAGAGAGAGGGTGCAAGGGAGGAGAGGAGAAGTGGTCTAGCCTAAAGTTGACGGACCCGAAGGGGGCCTGTAAGAGCATCTGCTCAGCTGCGAGCCAGCCTCTGCTCCACAGCCCCAGCGCCCCGTAACACACAATTGTGTGTTCAAAACAGGCTGTTCAAAAACAGTAGCACTGCTTGCGCACATCCCGTAATTTTATACAATACTGTATGAAATGTTCAAAACGGGAATGAAAAAGTCCATAGCAAATTTTTTTTAGCTCCTGCTAAAAAAGAACTCAACTGATGCAGGTTTCCCACAAGGGAGAACCTTGAAACCGGCTTCAGCTATTGTTTCAGTATCTGATGATAGGGAGCATTTTTAGAGTCGCACCATCACCGTCTTGCCATATCGTTAACGAGTATTTGAAATGCAAAGCGATAGATGCTTGAACAACATACCCATCTCAATTGAAACGTACCGTACTGATTCGTACTCCTGTCACCTTTTCCGTAGTCTCCTCATGACCTTCGCAAGACAGTCACGTCACACAACGACGGCAGCACCAAGAGAGGCAGAATGTTTGTTTGGCAATTCGCACACTCATGTTGTCACCTTTACATAACTGCTACAGGCACGCCGCGCGCCGCACCACGAGCGCAACATCTTCCTCAAAGCACGGCACACTCCCGCCAGAGCAGGGCAGGAAGTCTTTTCTCCAGGTTTCAGGAGAGCCCTGCTTCCTTGGACGCTGCATGCCTCAGATCACCTCCCTACCTACTCGGTGCATCTGTTCACGGCTGCACTTTAGCTTCACTTGTCCAAAGAGCTGCCTGTTGTCAGCAGCCGTAACATTCACCTCATCTGCCACATTCTGACATTCATTACATCGTGCCCACCTCAACTCGATTCCGTTCCCCATAACCCGTTCACGTTTGGATTTTTCCAAGCATGAGATCAGTTCCACGCAATGTGCTCACCAGAGATAGCACAAGGCTTTTTTTTTGTATTACTGCTCGACTTATGAGTGTGCGTAAAATATCTTGTGTCAGGTACCAAACACCATTGCTATGTTTAGAAGATGCATGGTGTTCCCTCACACTTAACTTCCAAGTGCAACTAGACTGTACTCCCGAAAGCGCAGACCTCTGTCAAGTAACGCAATGCTAGAAGACACAATGGTAGATAGGCAAGCATACAAATGGACAAACGGATCATCACCAAAATTTAATTTATATTATTCTACGAGATGCTTAAGCCTCCCTAGACAGAACTTTAGTGATTCAAGAAAGGAAAAGGAAGGGAAATGTAGCATGTCGACAGAAATGTGGAACCCATGCACGAAGGTGGACCAACGAGCATATATGGACAGAAACTCGGGAAAGAAGAAAAAGAACAGACGAAAGTAAGATCAGTAGGAGTACGAAATCAGGAAGGAAGCAAAGAAGGCACGAAAGACGGACGTCCCGAAAGCCTGGCTAATAGCCAAAGAAACCTACACAAACCACAAACTTCCCCATAACATAGGATGGGCGAACTAACCTAACCCTATTGCCCATCCTATGCCCCCAGAGGGGAAATTAATCATCTTTTCCTGGCGACATTCTTATCAGTTTTGATAAATTATATGAAAATCCGTCCCTAACTTTTTGAGTTATGATACGAACAGCCTCTTTGTCTGGAGTATTCATTACAAAAAAATTGCAACCAATTTGGCACGCTTGGTTCAAAAATATTTTCTTCAGCAACCTGGTGGTGAAACAGAAAGTGAAGTTCTAGCACCGCTAGAAAATAGAAACAAACAAATTAGCGCGCCTTTGGTGCAGTCGAGTACATGAAGTGCCATCCTCAACGCTGCTGCACGAGATCTGTTAATAGTATCAAATTAGAAGGGAACTCATCTACTAATCAAATGCTATCGGAAGTAATGTGCCCCTATTTGCCATGGTTATATAGCGCGAATGTAGGTATTACGATCCACAGCAGGTGAACATAAATGATCATATCCACTACATATTAACAATGCACAGTTAGTCGGTTGGTATTTCTATCCAGAGCTGAAGGATTTAGATACGAGCAAATTCATCTACTGAAAGAGTCAGAACAAGATGAGATAGCAGATGAAGTCTCAATAAGCTCGAGATACTGCATTTTATGTCATGACGTTTGGCTTAGAAAAGCAGCTCGGTAGCTATGTTTTAATGTCCTTCTGCCGTGGTAGATAAGAGGCGCGATCTCTGATACAGTTTTCGTTCCCGTCGTGCGTAATGCTATTCGCTAAATTTTTCAGTAGCTGAAGTATTTCGTGGCACTTGAAACTTCAAGCTGAGCAGAAACCGAAACATTTGCAATTCTTATTGCTGCCAAATTTTGATCCAGATGGAGTCGCTGCTGGTATTCAGGATATGCTACTGAGCACTCCCGGTAATTTCTTTTTGTGCAACTATATTTTCTTGGTGCTGCTTGCTGCTTGACCTGAAAGCATTTAAAAGAAATCGCGATTTAGCTCGGAAGGAACTTTTCCTCCCCTTAATTAATGACGGCACAACTTTAGTTGATTTTATTAATAGATCAAGCGTAGAAGCACCGGGCATCTTGCGCAGCAAGTTCCGTACCACAAGCACAAGTAAAAAGGATTTATCGTAATTTTTTTCACCATTTTTTTTACAGCTGGGTACTCTGTACGAATATATATTCTATTGTATAGGACATGCATTACTTACAATTCCCAAGTTCATTATCGGTAAAAATATCAAAGAATGATTGTGGCTGACATTTAGATACACTGCAGAATACTACCAATTCGGTAAGATTTTCTAGAAGTATTCTTGTATCTGATGGGCGAGGGAATGCTATCTATCTGAAGTTAGGAATGCGCTTTCTAGCAAACTAGAGAATGATATCTCTATACAGGCACGACAAACTTTAAAAAAAGAGGAGGTGAAAAATAACAGAACTGAAAGAAGAAAAACATTGAACGAAATAAGTGTACAGTATAGGCACTGCATAGATGGTTGCACCTTTTGCCACTGGTGAACTTATCCAACGGAGCTATTTTAAGCAATACTATAAGCCTAATAGTATGACTACTTTATCAAGGCAGTTCAGTCGGGGTCAAATTCCTCTATAGCTGTGCCATTATATGGGTATTTCGGAGATTTCTCTATATACAGGTAGTGGGCGGGGCTAAGATATGGGCCGAACAAAATCTCAGAAATACCGAGGAATTAACAATGCTATAGAAAACGTTGACCACGACCGAACTGCCTTGATAAAATAGTCAGACTATATATAAGGTTCATACGAGAGAACTACAACTGTTCCCAAAAACTTCGTCAAATGCTGTGTCTGGCCATACTAATTACCTCCGCCAATGAGGCTATGGTTCTGTCGTGTTTGTTCGTCTATCATCAAGATAACTCAAAAAGTAACAAGACGGATCTTTATGATAATTACAGGGACAAATAGGCATGGTAGATGGAACAGATGATCAACTTTCGTGGAAAATCCGTTCAACCGTTTGTTTGTCTGCCTCTTTTTCTTAGTATTTAATTTAAAAAGGTATGGACCGATTTTCATAGCATTTACATGAGTTGTTGGTTATATCAAGAAGAGTTAACGATCGAATTCCTGAGATGATCAGTTGGTTCGTTAGTTTGTTCGTCTCTGTGTTTGATTTTACGTTCGTTAGCAAAATAACTCAAAAAGTTGTGAACGGATCTTTATGAAATTACATGATTTTCAGAAATTTGATAGACTTAATGATCAAATTTTTGTGATGATCGATCTGCCTATTGGTGTGTTGGGCTACTGTTTGACAGGATGTTTTTTAGCAACTTAACTCGAAAAGTTTTCAATGGATCTAAAAAAAAAAAACTACAGAAGCTGTTATTACTGTCAGAAGACACAAATAATTAGATTTTGGTAACAGTTTCAGAATGAGTTAAATTTTTCGTTACAGCTGTGAAGGTGTGAGCTTTCAGCGTAGCCACTTTAGTTTTAAAAGGAAAAGCTGTAGGGTAACATGTCTAGTACCAGGCCTCCATACTAGTAGCCGTCCACTTGACACTAAAAAACTTCATGTGTGAAAACTAGCAGTGCTAGAAAGCCGTGCATAGGCTTAATCTTTACGCTAAGTAATGCCAGACCATCCCTGAAAATGACGGGCGAAAAAAATGTGGTGGTTTCCACTTTTTTTCACTAAAACCATGAAAAAACGTGAAAACCACCACCATTTTTTGTTTCATTTTTCGTTGCCCGTTATTTTCAGGGAAGGTGTAGTAGTACAGTTTAAGCCTATGTACGGCTTGCTAGCACTACTAGTTCTCACACAGGAAGTTTTTAGTGCCAAGTGGACGGCTACTAGCACGGTGGACGGATACTAGAAAAAAAATGTTACCCTACGGGTAATCTATTCCAACCGAAACTTCAATGTTTGGCCGAGACCGGTGGAAAAATCTATATAATATTACCTTACGAACGAAGTTCTTCCCAGAAATACCTTCGGCTAGAGAAGACATAGTCTGATGGGCTAATAATATAGGAGTAGCTGCGAATCTCACGTAAAGGTCACGAGAAGCTAGTAGGAATAACAGCGGAATTTTCTTACTTAAAAAGAGATGCGAAGTCATTGTATATCAACAGAATTGTATCTACACGTAAAACGGTTTTGTGCTCACTTGACTGACATTCTGGGTATGCCATTGAGCCAAAAAATGTAGGCTTATGCATAAAGACGGGTAAATGGAGATAATACGTCAGTTTAAGCCTCCCCAGATGATACGTGATGTGTCTAGGCAACACATAAGACAGAGATGTATAGGCCCTACCTACTAAAAAAGGGGGAGGGGAGAACCCAGGGATGGAAGGACACCACGCACGGGACACAAAGTCAGGTAGATACGAGGGCTACAGATAAGTCTCATTACCTGCGGGGAATGTTCTGACAGGCGAGAAGAAGGGCGGCGGCAGCAGCCCGGGTCACAGGTTTGCTGCGTCTGGAGGTGAGCTGTCGGTGGACAGGCGCAAGCTTGCGAAGAGGTGTTTTGCAACACGCTGATTTCGAAGACGATAACTGCTGCTGCTGCTGCTGCCTGTGCTGCCGAGTTGTTGACTTCATTGCCCACACCAACACACTAACGCACCGCTACTGTACACAAACACTCCTTTTCTTCTTGGCAGTAATGCCCATTAAAAATGCCAGACAAGACGTCACACAAAATACGATTACTTCGCCACGTGCACCGGACTATGTACACTCCACCAGCAACAGGGGCAATATTGAAAGCACAGCGTGCGAAATAAGACTACACTAGAACACCGTTGCATACAGACCATCCAAAAATTGGGAAGTTTGTTGGCTGATCTTCAAAGTGTCCGCACTAGCCGCTCCGATACAAACACGACCGGGCGTTTTAAGATCAGGAGCTACAAAAAATTGGGATATTACCTATGCATCACCATGTCGTCCAAATGCCCAGGTGTCCAAAATAAATATATGCGGAAGCTACAAAATTACAGTAAGATGAATCACAGTACTGTGCACTGGTAGTATCGTCTCGGTATTTTCAAATACATCCACAGTATTCTGCGCAGAACACTCGATCACAGGCTTTATCATCAGATCAAGCATACGGTTACACTAGTCCAAGATCAGATATCTAAAATACGATGAGATCAATAAGAGAACACAAAACTTATAGAAAGCTACCGAAAAGACGGACTAAACTATAGATTAATGCCAATATGGAGGTACACAGTACTGCACAGACAAGCGCAAAGTTATTTGATTAATAAACGTAGACTCTTCATTCGTACATACGTTTAATCAAGAGCCAAGTCTGCAGTTTAAGAGATTTCAAGAGAAAAAAAGAACAAAAAACGAACAGTATGTCAGGCGCAACAAACAAGTGCACCGACATGGGAACGGCCGCAAATAAGGAAAAAGAAGAGGATAAATTTTAGCCGATACAAAAAAGGAACGAGTCCCAATGTAGCAGCCACTCAGACTAAAGTATCCTACGGAGTGGCCGCACAGTCCTGTGACCCTCATAAACGCTGGGACGACACACAGGTTTTGAGACAAAATTACGAAAGCAAAAACCGGATAGAATTCCTACAAGAATGGCAAGGCATGCACGTTTGAAGATGAAATAATGCGAGAAGCGACTAAAAAATAGAATAGCTACCTACCCAGAACAATGGGAAGACATGCATGTTTGGAGACGAATTGATAAGAAAAGCAGAGGATGTGCACTATGCCCATATTACTCTGGGAAGACATGCAAGCTCGGAGCCAAATAATAAGAGCGTAGAATGTAAAGCATTTTGAGGGAAGGCAGGCAGAGCCAATGAACGCGCCAGGCGAGATTATCTGATGAAGTCTGGCATCCTCGTGCCAACACAAAATCAATGACTGGAGAGGTAGAGAAACACAGCCACAACATAAGAATATATACACGAAGTCGAGATAATACAAAACTTAGACTGGCAAGCAAAGTAAACAACGGTAGACGTGAACTTGAGGATGTGGCACCGAACGCACGGATTTAAAGAACCATACATCTACGGAAATACGACAGTAAAATTTCAAATGGTTCCATTACAGGCAGATAGCTAATAGCTATTGGGAAAATCATCAAAAGCAACAAATATTCTTAAATTAGAAGTGGTCCAAGGCACCAAAGTATTCAAGAGCGCGTAACGTGGTAGTAACAACACATTAGTTGGTTATCTTAAACGACCAGATATCTCGTGCCTACTGTACAATTTGGGGAGGTGACAAGAGTGATTTTACGAAAAGTGCTGCTAATTTATGCACGAAAGGGGTTCACTGGTGAGCGTCACTCGTTCTACCCTTCTATATAGCTTCATCTGATAATGAAGGAGTAAGCTACGTCGTGAAGATTGTTATTTTTATTATGACAGTCCTAAGCTAGAGCCTCTCTACCCACACTGTTGGCTGCGACCTAAACAGAGGAAGAAAGGAGACGTGCAGTACGCAAGGCAAGACGAGGAGCCCATGGAAGGGAACAGGAAAAAAAAAACGAATAACAGCGAACAAGAGTATCACGATTACGAAGAAACTAAGAATAGACGCAGAGTGGGTGCGGAAAGAAATACAACTCAAGAGCCTAATTGAGGTTCTAGTAATCCACAGGGTTCTCCTGGGAATGCTACTCCCCATAACATACAAAAGACAAAAGAGACAAACTGCAGCAACAAGACGAGGTTGAGCATGAAAAGGTTATAGACCGACCAGGGCCCCAGCCCTGGCGAGCTTCGGTCAACCCTTCCCCCAGCCAGATCATTCTTGGTGACTGGTTAAGACCTTCCATGCACGAAGGTGCTCCCACCACACAGGATCAACGCGCATGGGAACAGCAAGTCGGGAAAGAAGAGGAAGAACAGAATAAAGCATGAGCAAGCAGGAGTATGAAATCGGGAAGAAAGCAAAGTGGGCAGGAATGAGAGACGTCCCGAAGGCCTAGCTAATGGCTGAGGTAACCTACACGGGCCCCCTGGCGTTGCCTGGCCCCATAGCATAGGATGGACGAACCTAAACTAACCCTTTGGCCTATGGCCCATCCTATGCCCCCTGAGGGGAACTAGGAGCAAACTACGGCAGCACAATGCAGGCGGGAATGAAAGGATAAGGCTAAAGTAACCAATCGAGTTCTGTGAGGGCGCTAGCTACATTGCACAACGTAGACCATGCGCGCTAACTCCAGCAACACGATGCAAGTGAGTGCGCAAAGAGATATAGCAGCCCTTGATGGCGCTACTCCCACCTACATAGTTCTCCTCGTTCCCACTACGTTCCTTACTACAACCGTTACGGTTTCGCATTAGGAAAAATTAAGGTACTCTTGATACGGGTCTCGGGAGGGAACAACACACAGTCAAGTTTGAAGTTAATGCACGCAGGTAGAACATTTGCAACGGACTTATATTTTCACGCTTCGTATGCATGATACGAATCTGACATATCATTGAAGAACANCACAAAATTCAAATTTCAACCAGACTTCAATTTCAAGTTATTCTACTACATACTCCCTGAAGATGAATGTTTGGACATTCGAAACGTCGGCGCATTTTAAATTGTAATTATTGTATAATAAATTCTTCAATCTTCAATTGATTTGCCATCTATAAGTAAAATATATAAATAAATAAATAAATAAATAAAAACACGACGTGAATTATTATATAGTAGATAGTCTGTTAGAAGTTTCATAGGTTCCAGCCAGTAACACACTGGACACAAAAAACATACGGCCCACGATGCAGGCGATATGGGGGAGGGGCGGCCTATCGGCAGGTGTGGGACAGGAACTCCTGCAGCAGCAGGAACAACAGCAGGTGCTCGCTACACTGCATGAACCGCCACAAAGACTGAATACAACCTTGGCAAACAGCTGGCCAGTGACGGGTGAACGACACGGCTTAGTTATTAAATATTGGGGATTTAATCGCGTCGAGGTTGGCTAGAAACTGGTGCAGGTTTGGAAAGTCTGCACACGCGACGCAAGACAGGCAATGAATGCAGGCACTGCTGATGCGACTCATCGAAACGCTGCCAGTAGCCTTTTCGCGCCTTCACATGTAGACGTTACGAATAATGTTATTCCTACGAAAGGTATCAAGTCAAGCTGAAACGACAGGCTTAATATTTACGAGCTTTTTTGCTTAACGTCCTTTAAAAAATAAAACGCATTTATTCATACAACTACATCGAATACACGTGCATGAAGACTGGGTAAAATATGCATACAAACACATACCGAACCGGTAATACTGCAGTTGGGCTTCACTATTAAATAGTAGGTACAAGTAAAAAGAAAACTTAGTGGGCCAAAGACAAGCTCATCCAGATTCAAGTCATAACCGCTTGTCGCCAGTACCCACGCATACCCGATGCGAGAAAAATTTCAGCTCTTTCGTTGCATATGAGTTACGGTGTGTACCAACGTCTGAACGGCAGTGCGCAGTTTGCCTACGTGAAAAATGAAAGGATATTTCAATAGCCCGATACTAAGTGTCAGCGTGTGCTTTTTTCATATTACTATGATTACTGAATATTATAACCAATGAGCAGCATTTCGTTTAAACGTGCACAAATAAACTCTACTACAAGAATACAGTTGTAGCATCTACAGGGAAAAACTAACGTTGAATTCTATACGACCAATTATCAACTTCTTTCTTTAATGTTTCGTAGTTTTTTTTTTTTTAAATCGAAATTTTGGGTTCGGTGCTCTAGAGTTAACTTGAGATATCAGACTGGATGAAACGATGATAGAACCCATTAACGCACACTGCCAATTTTTCAGAGGCAGTATTGATAGCGCAATCCTTACGTAGAATGAAGTTCTACTTAATGCGAAATGGGTCAAGCCCCGAAAGAACAGTTTTCAGCAGAGAAAAGGGAACCATCACCGAAAATTAAACATATACGAGGCCAGTATACTACACAACTGGAGAAGCGAGCTCAAGTCGCAGGTTTGACCAAGTTATTCTGGCAATGCCACGGACTGTAAAAAGAAGGAGCAGCAATAGCAGGCAGTCAAGGTCAGTGAGTGCGATAAGTGAGCACGAAAACACAGGAACACTTGCAGGCAATCACCTCCGACCTTGGGCCTTCATTACACGATGTCGCCCTGTCCACATTCAAGGCACAAAATGTGATTCCTAGCGACTGCAGTGTTAACATTCACCCCAGAGATATTGCGTAGTACATATTAAGCAAAGCTCAGACTTCTCTCGAGATATCTGCCTGTTATTATTCAAAGTTCGGTAGCAGGCAATGCTGCTAATTCCAGCTTGATAAGAAGTTCTACGATGTAGGCACGGTGTCATTGTATATGTCTAAATACAAAAAAAATGCGTTCATAATTTACCTACGTCATATGTCCCATTATGCAAAAATATAGATGCAGTTCCACAAGCAATGTACAAAAAAGTTTTATCAAGAGACTGAAACAAAACGAAGGACCTCCATTAATTCCAAGAGTAAGTGTGCAAAAATTTGGTATAGGAAGTTAGACAAGCAGTGACAATATTAACTTGCACTAGTTTAAGAAACATGCAGCATGTCAAGCAAAAATAAAGGAAGTAGCAAGAACATCAGAGAGGAAAAGAAAAGAACAAACAGCAAAAAAAGATTGTCGTCAGCAGCAGTAGTGTGATACATGAAAGTAGCACTAAAGAAAACGGCTCCCTAATCCCTAAGCTAAGTAAGCTTACAAAAAAAAGAAAGACAAACGTAAAAAAAAACACAAGTGGGAATCTCCAACACGAAAAGAACTCGTCTTTTACGCAAAACGCACATATAGGAATTGAACCTGCCAGTGGTTCCAGTTGAAGTGCACGAGAAGACGCGGCACCATGTAGCTACATGTAGCAATTACAAAGAAGCCGTAGCTACAAAAAGTACATTACTTTTAGATTCAGCGCTTCACCGCCCCATATGCAGCGCGGCTATTCAATAGCACCGTAGGTACTATCTGTATTAGTTAACTGGATATCAATCATACTTGCAGTATTATTTCCTTAGGTTAGCTGAGGCTTAACCTTAAACAGCCATTGTTTTCATTGGACACAGCGGCAATAGCTCATAGAGCACCGGAGCGTGAGTTTAGGCTGCTCTCAAGGATTGGGTACGTTCATCCGTCCGTTGCTAGCTATCGAATTTAATCGCCTCCTGTAGCCACTAACTTTAAGACAAATAAGTATAAAAAGAAAACACCACTCTGCTGCTACGCTAACTTGCGACTGATGACGCGACATTAGCTACCGATCAGCTAAACATGTTTGTGGTGGTCGACCAGCTCACTGGAAGAATTATCATTTACCCAATATGTTGACTGCGGCCAACTAGCACAACTTATACAGCATTTTAGCTGCAAAATTGTACATTTGCCTGTTCCTAATAATTTTCAAACACATTACTGCAATTAGCTCCCTGGCAATTAGCAGAGACTTTACTTCCGAATGAAGAAAATACATTACTGTGAAAATGACGTCATCATGACCATTGTAACGAAGTCTCCGCCCAAGAGCAAACAAGAAGTACGTACACAATGCAAATGTGAATGACACAAGCACCTCGATGCCGCCCCTAACGCCAACACTCAGGTTATATAGGAATCCTGCCAGCCTTACCAAGGTCTTGGAAGGACATCGAAACGTCGGAAATGCCACATCATCTCAAAAGCTGAAGCTTTCATGCGGAGGAAGCCCAGCTAGGGATGAACTGCTTCACCAGATGTGACAGTAGAAATAGAGGAACCAATGGTTTTTAAGCGCAGGACATTGCAATACTACCATGGCGTTATGCACAATGGAGAGCTGAGTTCTGCATCAAAGCATCCACGATGTCAACTATCGGCCTACCGACAATCCACCAATTAAAAAACATATCTGCAGCAAATATACTCTGGTAGCATAGCCATAGAAAGTGAGTAGCTACTGGCTAATTCGTTACTTCATGTCTCTCCCACCTCATATCTTCTGTGAACCAACGCTAAAGAAGTAGCTATGGATTATGTACTGTATGTTGTTGGCTATAGTTTATATGTGCAGTGGATTACCGCGCTTCAAAACAAAACTGGGGATATAGAAAATGTAGCAAGAGGAGTGCAAAAACAAGAAAATAAAGGAGGGCAAGCAGTAATAAATATATATCACTATGCAACCCTACCTACTTCATAAAATTACTTTACTGTTCACGTTTACAACAACGGTAGTTTGTTATGAAACAGTTTTTCTTACAGAGCTATATATGTATAGGTAGCTTTACATATATAAAAGGTAAAGAATAAATAGTATTTAAGAAAATTCACTTTCTAGGTAGTGTTCCATATCATGGAAGAAGTTGGAAAAATTTCAAGACTAGACAGAATCGCAGAGCCTGTTCATGAGAGACAGGATGTAAGGACCACAGAAAAATTCAACTGTTAGAGGAACCGTTAGGCTGAGGTCCATAAATTTGGCTTTGGTAATGATTATGACGAGTTTTTTCTCACAAGCTTCGGTGTAATATGTCCTCCGCAAACTCAACGTTCCTTTGCATTGCATTTGCGCAGAGCTTAACCCTTTACTAGGCATTCTTTCCTAAGAGATCCTTAAATCCTGTGCTCCCATGTGAAATTACCAGATAATGTGCGTAACATCAGTACTTGGCCGGTAAGTTTGGCGGATCAATAACTAGCAGAGTTGTTTATCTACCGTTATTTTATTTCATTTATGTGTTTTCTTGCGAACTCGTCATTTGTACAAAATTGCCATGTCTTTTTTCCCAGTATACTGAAAGATCTAAATGTGCGTTTCCTTTGAACCTTCTCGCAGGCATTCTAGGTTGGGTGGGGAAGGGCTCGCCCCTTGGGGACATGTTCAATTTGTGTGCGTTTTTATAATCTGTAGTCACAATTCTGTCATGTGCTATGTATCCCGTATCCCATTTCATATCTTTAGTCAATTTTTTCTGCCAAAGGGTGATCAAGTAATGAAACTAGAACAATCAAGTGGATTGTTCACGAGAAGTATTTACCGGATTATTCCCAACCAATTAACTATTATTTTACAGTTCGTTCAATCATTATTCGTCTGATGGATCAACATTACCAAGAAGGATTCATTATCAAATAGATTTATACATCGCATCTTATTATTTATTCATTTATTTATTTTATCAACATAATAATATATATTACCACGCTTATTTATTTTCAAATTTATTCCATTTTGCCCCGTAAAAAGTTTTACAAAATTTTTTACTTTTCACTGGGAAGTCCCAGGGGTCAAGCGAATTTACAAACTCACTGGGAGAGAGCTGCTCTGAACAACACAAAATGGACGAACGATGCAGCACGGCCTACAGTCTATCTCACGCTCTACGAGGACAAAGTTAGAGCATATTCCAGAGTCGCACAACCCGACGATAGAGAAACTTGCAGGAACAGTGAACTGAACATCACCTAGTGTCCTAAATATTGAATGCAATGCATAAAAGCTTTCCTAGGGCACGCATGGGTTCACCTGTTAGGTGCCAAGCCCATCAGTTTTGTAACAGATTCACACGAGTTCATTGGCCCTTTCCGAGCTTCTAGACATGGTGTAAAATACAATGTTCCACCACAACCCCTTTAAATGCTAACACACTTCATCAGTGCTGAAGGGCTTTTATCTGCTCACTAGAGACTCTGCCAGGTATCCATAGTCCCGTTAATAGCCGTGAAGCGTCGCCGTGTCTGATCTAACATCAGGTCTGGAATCATGTAAGTCAGATGGTACCAAATTTGGTGAGTATGGTGGACGAGGGAGGAGTTGAAAACCTCAGTCGTGGATGGTAGCCATCGCCACAACATAGATGCGTGCTGGAGTATTGTCCAGTCGGGAGATGACAATCTATTTTGGCGGCAATGACCCTAGTGTTTTCTCCTTGATTTCGTCGCCGATCCTCTTAGCAGGGCAGCATAGTATTATCCATCCACTAATAGTGCGACCTTTCGGGAGTAAATTATACTTCCCTTTTGCCGTCTCCCTTATACTGAGGGAGACTTGATATACTTTTCATTCACTCTTCGTATAGCATGTGGCATGGAATTCACAGCCGAGATCAGTGTTCAACCGAGTGCATTAGCGAATGGTTGGTTCTAAAGGGTTCTTCGCAGTATTTCTGACATGTTATCTGGGGTTGCTCAGGGCTACAATAGTTCTACTCGACCACTGACATCAAGGCGCGTATGTGCAACTATAATAATCTCTTGCAGCCTGAAACACCTTTCATCTGATCATCAAATAGTGCTATCGACTACTAATAGTGTATTATAGTGCAATTATTACCAACCAGGGTTGCGAAGTCGATGGCACAGCGTCCTACACCTTGCCACCAACACATCCGCCTCCAACTCAGTCACACTATTTCTAATACCAATATGATTACTAAATGTGGACGGTCAAGGGTCAAACGTAAGAATGCATCGAATGTCCTGTCCTGCAGCATCATTCCATGCCCCACGCACCACAAGGAGGCGCCACACCTCCACTGCTATGGAGCAGGAATGCGTCACGCGAGAGCGGAAGTGCATAGCGCTTGCAGGAGACCCTTTACCTGCAGCGGGACGGCCTGCCTCATTCCCACAGCTATCGGAAATGCCTGTGTAAGACCCAGAGGAAGTCCTCATAGCAATGCAACACTTCAATAATAATGAACAGGCCCACGTTGATCCTTTACAACAACGCTCCCATCTCTTTTCTCTCGTAAGATGCGCATGCAGCGTACAGAATCCATGTACAAAAAAGTTCAAAACAATGTAACACTCAAATGACCATGAAATAGCCCACGTGCATCTTATATCGGCCATACATCATCTCAACGTTTCTCTCTAAAGCAGCGAATGCAGTGCCATGGAGTGCCAAGATATTCATCACATAATATATCAAACTTTGTAACGTGCGTGTGATTGTGGCAGATCGAGAGATCATCCCACTTTATTACTGGTGAATAGTTCAACAAAGGCGATCTATCGTAACAGAGGAAGAAACAAGAGACACACTGCTGACCTCGCTGCAGACGATAGTCTTTAGTCCTGTGTTTTCACTTCACCGCGTTCGAATGCGTTGCTGTGTCTGTGTAACCAAGAAAAAAAGAACACTGCTTTTTGAGACGACATTCGCTAAAATTTTGAAAAGACACAAAACACTGCACTAGTAACACGGGCTAAGCCAGAGCATACGACGGTAAACATTTTATTGAAACTTTGGCTGGACACACAGTCGTGTTTGCAAGGACATTACAAAATATTTGAACGCGGTGAAGCGAAACAACAGGACAAAGGACTATCGTCTGCAGCGGGCTTAAGAAGACAGAAACGAGGAACCCATGCAATGAGGTGTTCCCACACAGGAAAAGCGGTGGGTACTGCAACTTATCAAATAAGCAATTTAGGGCTTCGTATACAAGATAGAAAAAAAGTATACGCTGTGGCACACATAGACAGAAGTGTATGTCCTGCATATGAGTGCACAGAGTGGAATCGTGTACTCGCATACATGACCATCAGCTCATGCAGCAGAGGCAAGTAGTCCGTGCACAGCTGCACCGCTACGGCAAGAGGCGGCACAGACGCACTTCCATAACGAGTGGGCTGATGTATATACCTGGACCTTGGCATAGCAACGTGCGTACTGCAAAGAACTACATTCAGCAGAGAAGTGAAATGAAATAAGCGAGCAGAGTAAGCTAATGAGGGCCTGGGGACTGGTTCTTCTGTGTCTGTGCCCAGCACGAATCTATACTTCGGAGAATAGCGCTACGAAAAAGCCAGGACAAGGCACTCCCGTGCATGAGCTAGCTATCGACTCGCATGTGAAACTTTTGGTAGAGCACGGTGTAGACCTCAGCACATAACTAGCCTATAGCAGGCTTAGTCAAAAAACTTCGGGAGTTGCACCAGCAGAGGAACGTGCTGATGGTGCATTTCCGAACCAGGCAAAGCTTTGCAGAACTTTAAGTTACGGCCAATTCAAAAAGTGCACCAAGTTTCAGACTAGGGAACATGGGGGTTGCAACAAGAGGTGAAACCTTTGCGGGGTTTTGTCACCATCGTAAGATAATTCGGAGCTGATATTTGAAACCCCAGCGGACAAGAGCAATTTTCAGCCCCAATGATAACTCATCGCCTCGAAAACGTACGACTGATTTTGCCCATAGAGCAAAGCGACCACGAATACCACGGTAGGTAGACGGTCAGCTGAAGTCTGTTTTAAGCGGCTAGAAAGAGTTGAGTTGCACTGAGCCTACAGGCTATTAACTAGCCAGCGTTAAGCTACAGCAGGCTTAGCTATGAAACGTGATCGTTGCAAGAGCGAAGGAAGGCGACAGCAGAGCACACACGGCCGTGCAGGTAGGCGTATATATACACACACGCGCGCACACACACATGAGACACACGGACGGACCTTGGCAAAGGACTAGCACCTATTTTGAGCAGTCAATGCGTATGAGCGGCAGACGCCTACAAGCAAGCGACGGGCGCAAGAGTTGCGTGCGTGCGGCCCGTCGCTGGGTAGCAACAATGCAGCACTGCAGCAACGTCTGTGCGCAACATTTGCGGCCGTGCACAATTTAGGGTGGCTCATATCCTCATCAAAAGATAGACGCTAGGAAAAGTGGGGGCTAGCAGGAAAAACTGCTGCTAGAATTAAAAAATATGAAGAACCGAGGAAAACATGAAGTATAATTCACATTAGAGCGCCCATGTGCAAGATATTCATGGCATACGTTGACTGGAGGCAATGAATAACACTGAATACGCTTTAAATATACAAAAGAAACAGTTTCCCATTAATATCCAGCGTCACTGTCTGATCGTTCCACAGCAAAACAAACACCGGACGCCGGCGTCTCCGACGCAGACACACCCTCTCACCGTCAGTGCCCGACGCGTACTGACCACCCGAAAATAAAGTAGTCTCACTCTCACATAACACTACACAGGAACGACACACAGCCTCGCAGCCAGTGCTGGCACAGCCAGACAAATGGGTGGCTGTCTGCGGTTGCACAAAGCCATCTGGCTGGGAATAATAACAGTCTTGGAACATGCGACCTGAGGCCAAAAACGCTCTAAAGCTCACTGCCTTGTTTGCAAGCGAAAGACGGGAAAATCATCTTTTGCCTAAAGTGAACACTGGCCACAAGTATCACAAAGTTACCAAGAGCAGCGCCGAGAGGTCTAACAAGCTTAGTCATGCCAACACGGGGAATAACTTATATGTTGGCCCAATATGACAGCCAAATGCCTGAATTACACAATCAAGGAGAAACAGAGACTACAGATCCAAAGCAAATGCGTTCTTTAGAAATACCTAATGGCGGAGTGTCTACTCAAACTCGAGCAAAACAGACGTTCTATTGGAGCTCGCGATATTAAAATGCTTACAGGACAGTGAGCATCGACGGCTGCTTTAGTGACCTGGGGGGAAACAAGAATATAGCTGTAGATTTAGGTCGTTTCATGTTACAGGCAGATATTTCCAACTAAATTCAAACGTGTAGGTACTTCACAATCAGTACTTCTACTGCACAAAATAAGGAACAATATATCACTTTTACTCCTGATTTACTGCAAAGTTTCCGCTGATGGTCCTGCTCAAAACAGAGCACTCGAAATCTTTCAGAAAGCACAACAAGAAACAGCACTAAGAACAGTAGAGACCAGCAACGGAGAGCTTGATGTTCAGATTAGAACAGGTGGCAGACATATTCCGATATATTCGCAGAAAAACAAAACAGCACAGAAGTAATTTATGGAGAGCAGGAGAAGAAAAACTAGCGCTGGGGACAGGAGAAAGAAGCCCTAGAGTTGGATTCAATGGAAGAGAGGCTAGCGACACAATGCCTGAATGACTGGAGCGCGAGGGGAGGCGATGGAATTGTTGAGAAGTTGCGCCGAGGGAAGATCACTTGGAGAGAGGGCGGGTTAGTTCATAGGGGTTCCACGATCCCTATTTCAACGTGCGAGCAGAGGGGCTGTTGCTTCATGGAAGGAGCGAGAAGGGGGAGCACCATCGGGTTCTTGACAGACAGCAAGACTACGCGCGCGCTGGACGCAAATGAGCTCGGGTGAAGCACAAAAAACAACGCGAAGCTCTCCCATTGTTGCAAAAATACCATTACACCATTCGTTAACTCAAGACATATAGCGGGGTTTAAATAAAGGAGAAGAAAGGAGCACATAGTATTTCAGTGTATATACCTAGTATATATATATATATTATCCGTTATTTAATTTGCTTTATGGTCATCAGTAAGTCTGAATAAACATAGATGTTTTACAATAAACATTTTTCAAATTTGGAGCACAACAATACTCCTTTTCCGATATTATTTTTCCTAAAGTTTCAAGAAGTGAACTTCAGAATTACGAGCTCATGAGAGTTGTATATATATTTTAGCCAGCGATAAATTATCCAATGCAATAGAACCGACCTGTGGTGACCGATAGAGACACAAACCGCAGAAGAGTTTAGGTTTCACTTGCGTGAGGACTGATATCACATGTCCGTTAATGCTGCCTTGTACTGTACGAATAAATAAATCAACAGTTCCTAAAAGTTTTATATGATATTTAGTAATCTCTTTTGGAATAGGGTTGAAAAAGGCTAAAATTGGTCGTTCGAAATCTAAGGTGGAGAATTCTCTTTAAAGTTAGCCAATAGTCCGATTTCATTAGCTTGAGAAGGCTGAACTTACAGGGATAGATTTTCAGAATCGTATAGGGCAAATAAATTTTCGGGAGGATCTGTATGATCGCAACTTTCCACTTGTTCAGAATGGAGTTATTTCTGGTGCGATGACGGCTGTCATTGCAAGTCTCCATTCGGATATTTGCCTCGCAGCCCCCCGTAGTTTCACATATCGGAGCCGCCAACATGCATTTCGGCACAGTGTTTGTTTCAATCGCCTGATGCGCAAGATCCGTGGCCCAGTCTCGGCCGTGCATTGAATTTGAGGTTCGTCAACCAACAATGTGCCAGCATTCTTCACTATTTGACAGAATTTCTTCAGCGGAGTGATGCACCGAACTACGATTAATCCAACATGCCGTGTTTGTCCGAGTGTTCTGGAATTGAATTGATTCTGCACTGCCGATTTTAAAAACAGGATCCGTTGCTTTCTCTTCGTAAGAGGTGTGGCTTTTTTTAGAGAATGGGATACTCAGGAAGAAGATAATGTAACGGGAGGACTCACCAGAAATTAGCTACAAAAAGTGACATCAATGACGTCACCTCGACAAAGCTATGACTGAGCGGCCTATTCGTATTTAGTTAATTTCGTAGGGAAAATTGTCGTAAATGGCACATTTAATCCCTAAAGCATATAAATAAATGAAAAGAATACATAATTGAGCAAAAAGCAATTCCTAGCAGAAAGTTGCAGTGGAGGATGGTCGAAATTTCACAGCACTAGCGCCCACGATCTGGGCCGGTATGGCGCCCTGATTTACATTCTTCTCTGAAGTGAAGCCTCATCTACACTTCATATTCAGTTCGCAGTGCTTTTCACAAAACATATTTAATGATATTTCCGTATTTTATCGACTTAATTCATTCAGTTTCTCGCTCCTGACCGAGTAGCTACTTCAGCTGCACCCGTCCACAAACAGGGTAAAAATGTTGTCGGCAAGTACAGAAAGATTAAGCAGTAACTGTTTTTATCGCTTCTCTCGCGTCAAGATTATTACGCGGCTTAAAATTTTGATAAGAATTAAAAGGTCCAACCCTTAAATGCTTCGACTTGTCGATGTAACTTCGTTTGCACTACATGCAGTTAGAGCTAAGTTTCATTTTAGTTCCATTGAGTCCTCCCGTTACACTCTTTGCTTCCTGGGTATACTGAATTACAAGTGTTCCTCGCCGTCTTCACCATTCACGCACTTGCGAGTTTTAGCTGCATTTCCGATCGGAAATCACCATAAGGTACCGGTATGCAACTAAATTTAAGCAGCTTGAACTGCATTCACCGCAATTTCTAAGGAAAATTACTCCCCACGACATTACTCTCTGCAACCAGAAAATTTTCATCCACGCGCCGTGTTTATCCGAGACAAAAACGTGTCAGTAAGAACATGAAAATGGAAGGAGGTAAGAGGTAAAGTCAGCACGAAAGAAGTTTCGGAACCTAGCTGAGGCCTAAGTAACCCGCGCGGTGCTTAAGAGGAAAAGAGGAACTTTAATAACAGAATATGCGAATTATACAAACCTAACTATGATTGAGCGGTGTTAACAAAAGTTAAAAACACGGCGTGAAGTATACATCCAACTAGCGCGTGCACACGACAGGCAACGGGCATTCGCCGAAGTCGCATAAAAAACTATAAAACTAATCGATAAGGCAATGTGGATGTAGCTAGCAAAATGGAAACAACACAGAGGAGATGGAGAGCAGCCGACGGTGAGTAGGCTACAGATGAGGCAGAGGATAAGCCGAGGGAAAGAGCGGTGAATGCAAAGTGCACGGCCGTGATCGATACGCCTATAGCTTTCCTGCTGCTCCCTGCACACTAGACTCTGTCCGAACGCACGGAACGAAGTAACACTGAAGTTCTTTGTGTCAAATATGCGTTGAGATACATACTTCTGCACGTGCAAGCACTAGCGTGTAGTGGGGTATGGTACACGTGTGTTAAGAAAAAGAGCCGAAGTAGGCAGGGTTGGTCAGGTTTAGGATCAAGAAGTTCGAGTCGGAATTGTAAATTGGTAAATCTCAGGAATCGGAGTTGGACGTAGTCTGACTCCACAACACTGCTGGCAAGGTGGCGTACCAAATGAACGGGTACAATACCAACAATGGCGATATGACAAAGCGAGACAACCGACACGGTGAGCGGGAAAGTTGAGATATCTAGAGATACTGGAAAGTAGCAACGGTCGGCAGAATCAACATACAGGCACTCCTTTGTAAAGGGAGTCACAGAAAGAAGTGCAGCTGATGGGGAACTGTAATGTTGGAGGACAACACTCAGTTCTGCATCAGAACACAAATGCAGTCGAGTTAGTTGTAATGTACGCCGAAAAAAAACAAGCATGAAGTACCTAGGTTATGAGACAAATACAGTGCAGCACCCGTAAAGGTCTGGCCCAGCTAACAACATGCAGCACAAGCACGTATTAGACAGATGAACAACGCCGAGAATAAGTAATGTCTAGCTGCAGGAGGCAACTTTCAGCAGTAAGCATGCAGTAGACTACATCGAGGGATAGGTCAGACCAAGACCGTAAACATAGCACGCAATGTATGATATATCAGGCGGAAACAGCAAACTGAGGGCATGGTCTAGCAGCAGCAGAGGAGGACACAGGCAAAGGACAGCGAGAGAGAGAGAGCGCGAGGGGAGCGCTGTAGCTGTTGCTGAGGGTGGCTCGCTAGGGCGCACGCGATCGATAGCACGGGCGGCACGCGACTCTCCCACCAACGCAGGCAACAGCAACAAAAACACAAAAACGTTCTCCCTGAAATGGAGCAATGAAACACGACGCACACATCGCACTCCTATACACTAAAGCACCTAAACCATCAGAAACTGAACTCGGCACGGCAGCTTTGCCTGCTTGGCGACAGTCACGTTACTATGAAAGTAACTGGCACAAGAAGAATAAGGCATCGCTAGCGATAGAAACTCGACGTTTTGAAAAAATGATCAATTTCACCAAACATTCACCCGGGTAAATCTTGCACTGACGTAGGTACCACTATGCATACCTGCAAGGTAAACTTTACCATATCAACAATACAGATAGTAAAGGAGTCCTCAAATATTGGTATAGATCTTCTGTCAACAAATTACACCGTATGAGTACCGCATCTTGCCAAGATACAATTTTCCGTACCTGCAGACACGTATGTATGTACTAAAGTCGTCAGAGAAACAAAAAGCTCATAGCTATCTTCTTCGGTACAGTAGGTGCGGGAGTTTACACAGTGAGCGCAGCTTAATACTTAATATAGGTCAGTCAAAAATATAAACTAGATGGCCCAGCCGTCGAAAATTTTGGGATTGAGCTTTTTATTGTTCGGGTTCCTAGTACATATAGGTTTTGTTGTATTACAGGCCTCATCCCTGCAGACCTGATCTTCCATTAGTAAAAAAACGCAAGCTGTACAACCATGAGTTCTACGATAGCAAAATATCCCCCCTGCAAAATAAGGAGTGAATATCAGCTTGGAAATGATCAAGAGTTAAGCTGCACTAAGAAAAATATAGTTCAGTCAAAAGAGTTTACTGGAAATGCCCAAGGCTCACCGTATTGTGGATACCAACTGATTGTTGAACCTCCAGCGTCGAACTTTGGCAGCGATGTAAATTCAATATAAAAAGGCGTCTGCTCAAGGGTGAAAATTCAACTACTACGATATCATTCAGCAATGGAAGCGGGGATCCAGAGCTATATTTGTCACCGGTACCCCAAGCGATGAAATTGTATGGTATCTCAACTTGTTTTTCAGTACATGAATTTTCTCCTATTAAACTCTTAACTGCGTGACGTAGAAACGGACCCACATTGGAGCAAGGGAGGGAGCAAGCAAGCGACCAACAACTGTGTTTTATTATATAGTGAATTCAACATCGTAAATCACACCACTGTTCCTCACAGAACAGATTATTTCTCAGACTCGAGAGCAAAATAAATATTTTTAATTGAATGACTTGAATCAGTTTGGTTCCATCAACAAGAGGTCTCCCATACGTTCATTACGATCGATCATGCAAAGAGGTGGTGTTGAGTAGTGCGCGACGCATTGAAAAAATTCTTTACAATGTTCACTGATAAGCGGTTATGAGAGTCAATATTCGTACATCATGAATGCTCTATAAGCTCAATGAACATCCAATTTCCTCGAACTTTCTATTTTGAAATAGTCTTTATATGGGAGTTTTTTTTTTACCCACATGGTTGATACAGTGTGTTTCTTGCTCAATTTTCCTGATTAAAAATTATTTTTCAGCATCAAATAACTTTTGCTATGATTCGTGAATGAATTGGAAGATTCAACTTACACGGCCCTTGTCTTTTTAGCCCATCATAAAATTCTGCTTTCCCAGAGGAAAATCTAAAAAAATGCAGGTTATTCACAATTTATATTTTCTACCCCTAACCCATTTTATTCACATTACCTAAGTCACAGCAGTAAGGTAATGACTAAACAAACTGTTCCCTTGTGGGCGTAGAGGGCTGACGCAGTTAAGGTATAGTTAGTTAACATATCTCAAATATTAATCAGGGCAGCTGCAGAAGCCAAAACCGTAATTTAGCTTCTGCGCTGTGCCGCGACGGCCCCAAATTTTGTTAGGGTAGGATCATGAGTATCTAGTACTTTCAACGTAAGAACATTCAACTTGGTCAGTAAAATTAGCAAGCAAGACGAAATACACTGGGCACGCCTAAACTTGCGAGTCCTCAGGTGCACACTTTGCCGTTGCGCAGAGGGTGAATACTTTTTAACGCTATGTTCTTATTACGAGAAGGGTGTCTACCACAGATCCAAAAGTAAATTCAATTACTTTTCACTTTTCAACTACCGTATCCAGCAAGAATTCAAACACCAGCCATTTGTCAACGAGCCTCACTAGAATTTCACTCAACGTGTAGCGTGTTTTTGAAATAGACACCAAGACTGTAACTTAGTTCATCCCACAGCCACCTTTAATCAAAAACCCGAACAAGGTAGATACCTTGACTAGGGACCGAGGGAATGTCAAACCCCTAGGCATAGCAACACTCGTCCTATGCCCTGCTTATTCAACAAAATATGTAAAACATGACATTTCAATTGAGTCCATTTCAATTTTCAAGCACCTTACCTTGAGTTCAAGCACTTATCAATTACTTTTCAAGCACTTCGCTCATTCAATCACTTTCAAGTACTTTCGAGCACCTCAATTACTTTGTAGACACTTTTTATTATATTCAAGTGTTTAAAACCTTGTCTTTACAATAAAGGTGATCTCACAAGAAGAAAGAAGACACACAGTATGTCAGCAGAAACGTGGAACACACGCACGAGGGTGTTCGCACACAGGATAACGCACGCGCATGGGAACAGCAAGTCTGGAAAGAAGAGGAAGACCAAAGGAAAGTAGCATCAGTATCGTACTATGAAAATGGATGGATATAAAGTAGGCACAAAGAAAACAAGTCTCAAAATCGTAGCTAATGTAACCTGCAGGGTCTCACTGCTCCTCAAAAACGTAAGATGGGCGAACTTAACCCTATGGCACATAATATGTCCCCTGAGGAGCACGAGAAAAGATAACTTGGTTCGGTACGGTACTACAGAGTTGAAGCACAGCAAGCTTAGGCGGACGGAGAGCATAAGTGGCGAAGCCCAGTGAGGAGCACGTCGGAAAGTAAGGCGATACGACGCGGGCATCTGAGAGCGGAAGCTGCGGCATTGCAGAGACGGTCGTGGTTCCAGGCGGCGCAGCTGTGACGGTAGGAGTTTCGGGGAGGGATTATAGCTATTAAAAAGGCAAATTAAAGAATAGGAGAAATAGAATACATATTAGAACGTTAAAGCTAAACATACGATAAAAGTTAGTTTACTAACCGTTACTTGTTGGTACAAAGAGCAAACGGAAAGAAAAGGAGGTCCTCCTGGGCACATCTCCGACACATGTCACACGGAAGAGCTAGCACGCACAGTGCAGGAAAGTTTCGAATCAGATACTGGAAATCGTCTACACGTACAAAGCTACAACACAAACTGCCGAACAAACGTTAGCAAGTAGGTCAAGGAAATGTGTGTAAATTTGACTGTCAGCAATTTTTGAGCACCGACGGTATTTAACATGCGCTACGAGCAGATCATTTTTTGATAACTTAATGAAATGGAATAAAATAGAAATAAATTTAATGAAATATGAAATGGAATATAGAGCGAGAGACACGACCGGTCAACACGGTATGGTAACGCGGAAGCCCTGCCAATCATGAAAGTTTCAGGGGTGCAGCTATAGCAGTTATTGCTATAATGCAATGATGCGGAGCTAACTACACACACCAGCTGCACAGCGAGCTCCACAGTTATGTCAGGGCAATGTACGGACGGACGGACCTGTAATCGATGAATGAAGCAACGCCGCATGCGACAAAAATCAATATGTTTAAAGGACCGGTCAGTAACCCATGGATGATCAACAAATGGCGGAGGCGTGTAGATGATTTAATGAGTCATGTGATAACAACCCATCTCCAGTTCAAACAAAATTGTACATTAAGCAAGTACGGTAGCTAATATAGTGAAAGCGACTGGCAAAATTATACTGGAAAGATCTAAACAGCAGGCTAGCAAATGCTTTGGGCGAAGGGTCCACGTGAAAACAATAGATCTGCAGGATAAAATTTCAAGCTGCTGAAGTTAAACAACAGCAAGTAATTTAGTAAACGTAGCTAGCAGTTATACTACAGGTGAGTACACAACCATCATGACCGTCAATGATGAAACTGAAGAAAAAAACAAAAAAAAAAAAACAGGAGAGACCAACGATAACAAAAGAAAAATTTTTTAGTAAAGCTACAAGGCAAGCGTGTTTTACAACCATTTGAAACAATGCAATTCCTACAAGAAATTGACGTTTTATATCGTTCTTAAATTAAATTAAGGGATGGATTCACTCGATGGCTTAGCAACTTGTCATAACCGGTTTAATAAATAAATTTAATGAGCCCTCTCGGTCAAGACTGGCGGCGACATTAATGTATGCAGTTCACTCCCGCTGCAAATTGGTTTCACGACAGAACTCCCACAAAACCGTCGCTAGTAGAGCAAGTTAAACTGCGAAGTTTTAGAACGTACACTTGCATTTACTACAGCTCCACCACGGGTGATAAGTCAGACGGTCCGTCCGGGTCCGACTCCTGGTACTGGCCGGTGTCGGACTTCAATCAACTTCTTGCCCAAAGAAAGTTCGACTCAAGAATCTGAAACCCAGGCTTCCACACAAGCAGTTTTCTCGCCCCAGTTACCACGGCGGCGATGAAAAGGCCCAGCCGAGGCCAAATAGCCAGAGACACAATCGCAGAATTACATTGCGCCCGTAATAATATATCGAACATAGGTCGCCACGGCAATCGCGAACCCCAAGCCAAAAATACGACGTTGGAAATGGTAGTTACTTTCGAGATTTCGAAGAAATGACGCAAGGCAAAAGGAACTATGGTTAAGGTACCACGAAGTAGGTATATATTACAATACCGCTCTTGTAGAAAAAGTCAAAACAGAGGTTAATCACAAACGAAAAAGAATGGTAGGTAACTTATCACTTTAGAGACAGGAAACAAATATTCTGCTCAACTTGTGACGCGTACAGGTAGGTGCGAGTGTTGACTAACTACAACATGCATCTGGCGTATTCTGTGGTGCCTTTTAGATTGAAGCCGCAGTGGGTGTTCCAGTATAAAAAGTAGGACTAAATTTTATGAATGCATAGACCTGGAAATAGTTACAAACGTATTGATTTTAACCCTTTAACTCGTTCAGTCCTGCACGCCGCTCACAGTGGCCCAATAGTGAAAGCTGAGACTAAACTTCGTAACATAGGCGTCCTAGAAGAAGAAACCGGAAATTCAACCGTAGAGTGGAGAAACACAAGTTATAACTTTATCCAAGCCCTGTTGTTCCCAGTAGGCTGCAGCTAGTGACAGCGCTTCAGGATGTTAAGCACTGAGGAACTAAGGCCACATTCAAAATGTACAGAAGTTTCATAGTCTGCGCCCAAAGGGGCACGGTGCACGTTGAAGCGGTACCCACTATAGTGTACATCAGTAGCAGCCTTCAGTCTCGGAGGGGGAAAATAACCAACCTCTGCCAAGAGTTCGCTGAAAATATATTGTAATTATTACTATTACATCCGCCGAAGAGGTTATATTTTTGTTGGAGCCTGTTTAATCAGAGCTTTATGAACGGATCTTCCTGAAATTTCCACGAATGGGTAGGTGTTTTGGGATGAACTGATGATCAACTTATGGTAAAGATCCGTTCAACAATTGGATCGTCTAAATTATTTTATGGCAACATAACTTACAACGTTACTAGCGGAGTTTTATGAGAGCTGCAAGAAATGTTACAAGGAGTGTACGACCAAATTTTTGCGATGGTATCTTACTCCGTTGTTCTGTATATTTGTTTCACTGTTTGTCAGTAACATAGCTCAAAAGCTATGAGTGGATCTTTATAAAATTTTCGTAAACTCTTAGATGGTACATAAACTGATAGATGGTAGGTACGTGGCATAAATGACCAGCTTTTGGTGATAATTCATTCATCCGTTTGTGTGTTTGTCTATTTGTTAGCAGAACATAATTCAAAACGCTGTGGACGGATATTCAAGAAATTTACAGGAACTGCTAGAAATGTTACAAGTAATAAATAACTTACATTTTTGGTGACGATCAAGAAGAAACCCTGGATTCAGGACTAATTTGAATTTTCACATTGCACTGCACTACGGAGGTATATGTTCTCGGTCGGCTCCTCAAAAATTATTATAAAGATAAGTTCTTGTTTAGGCCTTCCCTAGCGCGATTTAAAGCCACGAAGTTAGAAGGGACATGCAGTATGTGAAGTAAAAACAAAAATTGCTGGATGGCAACAGAAAACCAGGAACGAACAGTAGCAGAGACGAGGGCGAAGGAATAAAAGTGGACGCTAGAGGAAAGACGCCCTAAGGTCTAAATGAAGCTAAGGTATCTATGGTGAGACGCTGAAGGCGCGACAACACTTGCAGCACCGCGAAGAGTATTTTGCAAGCAATTCGCACGTGTATTTTCTAAGACAAATAAGAATCATTGCTAAAAACACACAACTACTAATGCATTGGATCAGCTAATGTAACTCGGCGAACTACGTACAACGGACGCAACAAAACTGTTCATTGAGAAGAAATACATGATAAATATATATAATTTTAGTGTACAAAAAACAGCGCGGCGTTCGATAACTTGAACCGAGCACAAAGCCACGCAATAAACGTACCGCACGAGCACGCCGTGACAAATTCAAGCGTCCGTTTTGCATCAGTTGCAACGCCTTGTATTTCTCAGTGCATTACCGCTGCCATGAGCAGGCGGGACATGTGCAGAACAATCTAAAATATAGTTGAGCCAAGCACACGAACATTGGGGATTTGTTACAACACTGACAGGTGCCATGACAGCGTTGGTAAGCTATGCAGCAATCATCTTAAACACAAACACGCCACCACCGCTACTGTCGCTGCAGAGAAAGCATCCTAATATAGACCCATGGGTAGTTAGCAACTATATTTCTGTTTTCCGAAACGCTTGGAGCATTTTTGCAGACCGCACTGCTATATAAGCAGTCAAGCCGTATCCTAAAGCATGGGGCGTCTGCCCACAATAGTAGCATTAATAGTAGTAGTACCATAGACCGCAACAGTACTTGACTCTTCGGTCTGACGTTGGCGGCCAAAAATCGGCAACGGAAAAATGGGATTTTCTCATGAGCTATTCTAATACTGAGGGAAAAAATTCCAAGAAACCCAGCATTTTTCTTGCGGAGAAGGTGTCTTGGATACGGCGGGGACGTACTTGGACACTTGCCTGCATGACCGTGTCTGGACATGTTAATAATAGCTCTTGAGAAAATCCCATTTTCCCATTTTGGCCGCCAGCGTCAGAGGCCACTTGGAGCTAAGAGTCAAGTACTGTTGCGGTCTATGGTAGTACCTATAAGATAGTTTAAGCCTCCCTAAAACAGTATTAAGCTGTTTTAAAAGACGAAAAGGAAGGGATGTATAGTATATCGACAGACACAAGGAACCTATGCACGAAAGTGTTTCCACACAGGATAAACGCGCATGGGAACAGCAAGCCGGGAAAGAAGAGGAAGAACAAACGGAAGTAAGATCAGTAGGAGTATGAAATCAGAGAAGGAAGCAAAGTGGGCACGCAAGGACAGACGTCCCGAAGGCCTAGCTAACGGCTACGGTAATTTAAAGGGTTCCCCGGGGGGCCTGCTCCCAAAAAATAGGATGAGCGGACCTAAACCTAACTCGATGGCCCAATCTGCCCACGACAGATACTGGCTATTTCACTGATATTATCGCTGTACGTTTCTATAAGCAGAACTAGAGTGCCCGCGCTGTCAAAAATTAAAAAAATTACTTCGAAGAATTCCTGATGATCCGTCTTCATTGATCATCAATCTCCTATTGATGCTAAGGCTGAGCAGCGCCAAGGTTTCTTTCGATGATATGCTGAAAAGCACTTTTTTGCCCACAGTCCATATTGCCTAATAAATACTGAGCTCTGTATCCAGGATACTGACGCTGTCGTATAGCTCCGAAGTTTTTCCTCTATGAATTGTTCTGTTGAAAAAAGAACCCAAATTGGAGAGAACTATTTGTTACCAAGACATCCCCACGTTTTTTTTGACCAACTGACCGCTGAAGAATATCTTGTCACTTGTTTCGATGATCATGCGTCCAATAAGAGCATCAGCGTAATTCAGGCAGGGCAGCTGAAGTGTGAATGAAGGAAACCTCAGAAGAGAGTACGAATCACGATGCAACAGTGTTTCGAGAGGCTGTATGCATCTGCATTGAGCGATCTTCAACGTTGGAAAAGAAAGAACTGCATTGAGACACAGGCCTACGCTTACCATCATCTGGAACCTGGCCTATTTTCTACCCATCAGTTTTCAATGACATGAACAAAAATATGTTTCGATGTAAGGAAAAAGCGATAAAAATCAGATTCCATAACCCCGCTACGAGAAGCTCAAAAGAGCTTCGTTATTTCGATGTCAAAAACTGTTTCAAACAAGAAGTGCATTGATATGAAGGAATAAGGACCCCATTTTCGCCATCGTCCACAATCTGGTCATCGTTCTCCATGAAAACGCAACCTAATTGCGAAATCTGCAATCTTGCCTATTTTTCGCCTATTTCTTCAAGGGGGGGGGGGGGCACGAAACATACAAATATATAAACATATAAACAAATAAAACACATGGTGTTCATTATATTGCGTATGATTAGCGACGTTCAACTTTCTGATAATGAAATCGAAGGAAAAGCAGGTGGGTCCAGGGTACAAGGCAGAGATTCCACTTCATAATCACGAACACGACATGAACACAGAAAAGCCGTCAATAAGTTCTTCACAATGGTGCTTCAACAGTAGAAAAGAAAGGATGGTGTAGTTTCCAGTATGTAAAAATAAAGTGCGAAGTCCTTCGTACATTGTCACCCCCGTTAAGAGGGAACGGAGCATACGGGTAAACCGAAAATATAAGGAAATACAAAACTAAGAGCGAAACCAAAGGTACGTAAAGGAGGAAGCAAGCAGTCTGAAAGATCACTGCATTGCAAAAGAATGGACAAGCAGAGTGTACAAACCATGCATGGGAACCGTCAACTGCGAAAAGAAAAGGAACTACCGCAAAAGCTTATGCCGTAATTATTAACAGGAGTACGGAAAACGAAAGAATGCAGAAAAGAAAGAAACCTCCAAAACAACAGCAAATCAGACACACAGCAGAAGAGGATCAGAATACTGGCACCGTATGTTTGTTAATACGGTAGTTTAGGTATCTCTAAACACGAAAACGGTGTTTCCAGATAAGAGACTTACGAGGCATGTGAGCCAGGAAGAAATACCTATGCTGCAGATCATAAAAAAGAAAGAACTAAAGTGGACCAAAAACATAAAAATATGACTCAAAAACCGTACGCCGTATTGATGAAATAGGAGCAATACAAGCGTGGAGACCATGTCCAACACACGGTCATAATGTTGAGGGATAAATCAGACATATTAACATAGGCTAATAATAGACAGTCCGCGGAACTTTAAAAAGGAAAGAATAAAGTTGACAGCGGGATTTAGGATGAACGTGGGAATAGAGAACCCTCAGTTCCGGGTTAGAATGAAGACCCACCTCATGGCATGCTACGTTAGGATACAATATTCTAGGTTAATTAAGAATAGGCTAGGATGGGTTCGGTCCAGTTAGCGGAAGCGACTACACCGTACGAACGTACAAGCACACATATAATACAAATAATACAAGAATTTCAGGTAGGGCACAGAGGCACACACTCCACCTGATCTGTAGCCTCGAAATCGCCGCTACAACCACATGATGGAAATCCTCTGACATAAAACTATCGAAATTACATCTCCCTACAACAGATTTCATCAGCACCACCTTGTAACAGGCAAAACATATCAAATATGGCAGTAACAGTGTTGATTTGTTCATTTTTGATACAGCACATTACAACCGCAATAACCCTGAAAGGGCATGATATATTAAATTTGGCAATAAAGCAGTCAATCACCGAAAATTGGCTACATCATTCATATTATTTCATCACAGATGTTTAAGTTCGCGCTGCAACCGCTGTAACAGACAGTAAGTACTTTCAAGCATAAGGTTTTTGGTGTTGAGCAAACGCAGAACTACCTTTCCACTTTCATGCCAGTTCCATTAGGAGCAAGTCTCAAAGATTTCCTTTAAAGGAATCCTTCACACATACCGCCATATACCGCATTCACAAAATCAACTAGAGCATTTTGTGCGTGTACAGCTGCTGTTCGGTAAAACATTTCAACAATGCAACTTTCCTGATTGGAAAGTTTACGAGTTTAGGTACAACACTGATAATATTACGATCATCACAACGCTCACCATCACCACAATAATCCCTGTAATCACCACCACGGACCACAACCAGCACCCTCACCACCACCACCACCACCACCTCCTCCTCCACCACAGATCGATAGCGAGCACGAGTCCAATGCCTTACTATCGATTGGACGCACTGGAAGCAACGCGCGCCGTCGTTCCCACAGCAGCTTCTGCACGCTAGCGCTCAGCGCACCTTGTGCTTTCCATTCACTGCAGCTTCGGAAATTTTTCCCCTATAATGATTGCCCAGTGTACAGAATGCGCGGTGGTAAAACAATGCATATAATTTTCATGAAAAACCACAATTCGGATCGGCGCTTTTTGTTCAAATTCAACCCTTTTTGTATCTTCCTCAGGTTGTGCTTCCTCGCCGCTACAAGGGCTAGGTACTTTCCGGTCTGACTGCTGCTAAAGGGAAAATAACTACGGAAAACAGTGGTCATTCAATGTGTGGATGACAGCGCCCTTTAACTGCACAAACAACAGCACTTTATTAACTATGGGCAAGAGGGCTCCTTCACAGCAAGGACGACAGCGCCTTAACTGCAAGGACAACATTATAGTAGGAGTAGCTTAAGATAGTTTAAGCCTCCCTCAAGTTTTTACGTGTCTATTACACTGTCTATTTCCTATTTTAGCACTCTTAAGCACATTTTAGCACCCCTAGAGAGAAAGTTTTAGCACCTTTTTTGTTATAATTTATGAGATAAGTACACAATGCAAGGCTTTTTAAACCCAAAAGCATGTATGCTAAGTACTACTAAGTACTAGGTAGGAGCCCAAGTAGATAGCTACAATTCGATATATAGGTAGATATTTTCTTTCTCAACTTATATTGATTGCGTTACAGTAGTTATTCTGAATGAATGACTGCGCAAATGACTACGAATGACACATGACGCAAGCAAAATGTTTTTTTTTTTAGCACTTTTCACTTGATTTTAGTACTTTTTTAGCACCTTACCCATTTTAGCACTTTTTAGCACCTTGTATTAGATTCCAAGAGAGGAAAAGGAAGGGACATATAGCATGTCGATAGTCATGAGGAACCCATGCAAGAAGGTGTTCCTACACAGGATCAATGTGTATGGGAACAGCAAGTCGGAAAGAAAAGGAAGAACAAACAAAAGTAACACCAGGAGTACGGAATCGGAAGGAAGCTAAGTGGGCAACAAAGACAGGCGTCCCGAAGGCTTAGCTGACGGCTAAGGTAACCTACAGGGCTCCCCTGGGGGCGCTGCTCCCTTAACATTGGATGGGCGAACCTAACCCTATGGCCCATCCTATGCCCCCCGAGGGGGGCACTGACAACAACGCCCTTTAACAACACAGACGACAGCGACCTTTAACAATACAGATAACAGCGCCCTTTAACAATACAGATAACAGCGTCCTTTAACAATACAGATAACAGCGCCCTTTAACAATACAGATAACAGCGCCCTTTAACAATACAGATAACAGCGCCCTTTAACAATACAGATAACAGCGCCCTTTAACAATACAGATAACGCCCATTAACAATATAGATAACAGCGCCCTTTAACAATACAGATAACAGCGCCCTTTAACAATACAGATAACAGCGCCCTTTAACAATACAGATAACGCCCATTAACAATATAGATAACAGCGCCCGTCAACAATGCGGGTAGCAGCGCTATTTAATAATACGGGAAATGGCACCCTTCAACAATACAATACGGACAACAGCGCCTTTCAACTACACAGACAACAGCGCCCATTAACAATAAAGGCAACTACACCCTTTAATAATACGGGCAACAGTGCACTTCTACCACACAGAGAATACAGCCCTTACACTACACGGGCTACAGTGCCCTTTAAACATACGAACAGCGCCCTTTAATCACCAGAGCAACAGCAACCTTTAACCACAAAACAGCAACCTTTAACCACAAAACAACGACCATTAAGCCTACAAACAGCTCCCTGTATCACACGAACATAGCCCTTTAAACGTACCAACAGTGCCCTTTAACAATACTAAAAACAGCCCTCTTTGAACTTACGAACAGCGCCCTTCAACCATACGGGGGCAACAGCTCCTTTAACGACACGAACAGGAGCGCCCTTTAAACTTGAGATCAGCGCCCTTTAAACTTACGAAGAACGTCCTTTAAGGGGATCGTTTAAGCGAAAATGGTCAAAATTATCAATTTTCTGTTTCTTGCTCAAAAAGTGTCTTCAGGTATGGGGGCATTACGTCCTAAATTTTTAGGGGGCTAGCGGCACTAGAACCCCCTCAAAATGGGGGGAGAAATGGGTCCACAGGGGGTCCGAATTTGCCTTTTTTTTCTTTTGCTGCAAAATCATCAGTATACCAAAGGCTATTGTATACCAAATTTCTAGGGGGCTAGCGGCACTATAAATGAAACATGCCAGGGGCATTTCCTTTGGA
>LQNS02278096.1:25691593-25703144 GCA_001587735.2 Parhyale hawaiensis | reverse complement strand
ACAAGCCAGCAGCACGTGCAGCCCCGACAAGCCAGCAGCACGTGCAGCCCCGACAAGCCAGCAGCACGTGCAGCCCCGACAAGCCAGCAGCACGTGCAGCCCCGACAAGCCAGCAGCACATGCAGCTCCGACAAGCCAGCAGCACGTGCGGCCCTGAAAAGCCAGCAGCATGTGCAGCCCGGACAAGCCAGCAGCACGTGCAGCCCTGACAAGCCAGCTGCACGTGCGGCTCTGACAAGCAAGCAGCACGTGCGGCTCTGACAAGCCAGCAGCACGTGCAGCCCTGACAAGCCAGCAGCACGTGCAGCCCCGACAAGCCAGCAGCACGTGCAGCCCCACAAGCCAGCAGCACGTGCAGCCCCGACAAGCCACCAGCAGGTGCAGCCCCGACAAGCCAGCAGCACATGCAGCCCCGACAAGCCAGCAGCACGTGCGGCCCTGAAAAGCCAGCAGCATGTGCAGCCCGGACAAGCCAGCAGCACGTGCGGCCCTGAAAAGCCAGCAGCATGTGCAGCCCGGACAAGCCAGCAGCACGTGCAGCCCTGACAAGCCAGCAGCACGTGCAGCTCTGACAAGCCAGCAGCACGTGCGGCTCTGACAAGCCAGCAGCACGTGCGGCTCTGACAAGCCAGCAGCACGTGCAGCCCTGACAAGCCAGCAGCACGTGCGGCCCTGAAAAGCTAGCAGCAGAGTGGGGCTCTGACAAGCCAGCAGCATATGTGCAGTTTTGATTAGAGAACTCCGAGAGCGCACACCTCCGTCAAGCAACGCAATGCTAAGAAATGGTCGACAGACGAATAATCACCAAACTTTATACCATCCGTTCCTCCTAACATTCTTAATAGCGTCTGTAGATTGCATGGGATCAGTTCATAACCTTCTCAGTTATACTGCTCACAGACGAACAAAAACGCCGGTAAACGCAACCTCCTTGGCGGAGGCAATAATCTCGTAGGTATGTTAAAGTTGTACAATAAAAACTTTTTTTATATAATTATTGCATTTGTTACTTTAAGCATTCCTACTCCAGATCAAAACAACTTTAAAAAAAAAGAATATGCGTAAGTGCAAAAGAGATCGTATCATTAGTAGCTATGTCTTCCCACACTGAATTAACGAACATGCCTAAATTAGGACGGGATCATACAGAACATTTACCAGAAGCATGAAGCCGGAAGAAAAGTGGGAACGAAGGAAAAACATCGCAATTGTTAACTAAAGCATTTTGAACGACAGCCTGTCACGTATACCGAGAAAGAGACCAACAGACCTGTGGTTGACATCGCTTTGCGATTCCTATTGGAAATGGCAGCTATTGTTCATGTTAGTTCAGTTTTAAGATGATATCCTTTGCTTTCTGGTGTTTCAAAATTCGGCTGAGCACCTCTAGAGCTCGCTTTGACTAACGAAAACGAACGCAAGACATGCAGTATGTCTACCAAAATGACGAACTCATCCATCGGACCATTATAGTGAAAAGTTATAGGCTCTACTACAAGGGCAATCTAACAGTGAAAAAAAAGGGACGTAAACTATGGCGATAGAAACATGGAATCCAAGGACAAACGAAGGCGCATGGGAACACTAAGTCTAGATAGAAAAGGAAAAACAGAATACAGAGTGATAAGCAAGAGCATGAAAACTGGAAATAGAAGGAAGTACAGCTTGTAGGCACGGAGGAAAGACCTCCGGAAGGTCTAGCTAAGCTAATGCAACCTATGCGTTCTCCAGTGGGCGCTATTGCCCGTAACGTAAGATGGGCGAATCTAACCTTCCGAGCATCGCAACATCAACATATATACAAGAAGTAGGAAAATAAACGTATGCAAAGTGGCTTTGCTCTGTTGATAAGTATTTCAAACTAAGGTGTGTCAGGCGCACGAGGCCGTGGAATGCTTTTTCCATCAGCGCATAAAGTACCGTGAATCATCATTTTCCACAATAATACCTACCTACAATTCACACCACCCAGATCACAAGACAGGATAATACATTCCACACTCATATTACCGACTTCACGCTTCTGATACTAATTACATAACGACTCGGGGTCACATGAGGGCGGGCGTAACGGTGTAAGAGCCCAGTGACCAGGAGCTCCGTGGTAGCAGCTCAGCAGCAAGCACCGATGCTTTCTTTAAAGGGGAAGTTGCAGTGCCCGCAAATATCATAGCGGCAGCAGATCGACTGTGCAATTCGCAAGCTGGAAGCTGACCTAGGAATTGGGAAGGCTATAAGTAGAAAGGAATATAAGTCCGGTGCTTCTAGTTGATTAAGAGCAAATTGAAATGTTACTTTTCCAAAAAACTTATACATATATATATATAGTTATTATTAAAACTTCACGCCCGAGCCGCCACGGACAGGTATTATAACCCAAATGAAGCACTTTGCGACACCGGGAAGCCCGAAAGGCTGCTAAACAAAGCCAACGAAAAGCCATTAACAGCTGACTTAAATGCCTGCAGGCCAACATGACCGGAAGCCGATGCAGGCAATGAATTCCAAACCCCAACAGAAAGCGCGTCAACCACAGCACGTGAAATCCTTCTTGAGACCTGAGGGCAAGGACAGAAGAATACTACCAATGTCTTTCATTGTTGTAAATCATATAAAACATAGAGAGTCCGGTCACTTCCCTCCTATGGGATAGATTCACCACATCATTTTCTACGCACAGCCTGCTGGCCGAACAAATAAGTCGGTCCAGCAGACGCAAGTGACTGTCAGCAGCTGAAGCCCAGACCAGTGAGCAATACCCCAACACAGGCAGTGAGAAAGCATAAATGCATCAGCGGACCTCACTCAGCCTCATGGAATTAAGGTTCCCCCTTACCGAGACACAGTGTTTCATGAAGGGGTATCTAAGTAAGGAACCCATGGATAGAAATGAACAAGGAACCCATGCACGGAACACACAGCGTACGGAAAAAAATTTGGGTAAGTAGAGGAAGCTCACAAAAAATAAACTAATGAGTCTAAAAAAAAAAAAAGCTAAACGAGCAGGAAAGAAAGATGACTCGAAAGCCCGAAAGCCTAGATAGGGTTAAGGTAACATATTTCCCACTGAAGACAAGCCCAACTCTACGACCACAGCTTGAGAGTAGAAGGGTCGAATAGGTATGTGGCGACTTGTAATATATTCAATTTCTGGTGCGTGCGTGAGTTCTAATTGTGTTAGTCACCGTACTTGGTTGTGAGAGAGAGCTTCAATGCGGAGTAATGTAATCAGGCTACAGTGCTGGATGGCGAAGCAATGTCGTCAAGGTCTTCTTGTTTATTTACATCTTATTATACAAGACTTAGAAGATATGATCCAATAATAAGTAGCAAACATGCTACTTGATAGATGCTGACAACAACAAAAATACAAAGTCTACATCTGAATAAGTGCTACAAGCAGAATGCTGTAGACTATGTACAGTACTCTAATGCTAAGTACTGGATAAGCTGACGCTTGATACCACAAGCGCCTTAAATATCTATGATTGCTGGCTTGACTTCATTTGGAACACCGGTTGCTTCCGCCATGAATCGAATCGGAATTCCGCTGGTGAATTACTTTATGTTTATGAGAATAACAAATATCTCCGAAACTCTGGTTACAGGTTTGAAAGACAGCTTTTACTGATAGAGGTTCCGGCCGGAAGGTCACTGAGAATTAGGCTACGCATGTCGCTCAACGAGCAGTGCTGGTCAACCGGCACATTTTTGTACGGTGTCATAAACGACCTTTACGTTCTTTATCTTAGAGGCTCTGACCTGAAGGACGGTGGCTACTTCCACCAGACTTGAAATCGCATGACACAAAGAATGCGTCTATACAGTTGAATGTTAAGGCTAACACATTGGAATGTTGTATATGCTAAACGCATATATAACACGACTCCAACACTAGTGCTAATTGGACATAAAACGAACATTAATACTCGCATAGTGAACATGCATTGGGAATGTCGCAGTACGAGCCACATATAAAAAACAGTCATTTACAAAATGGAAGACAGTGGCAACGCCTCTCAATCATTTTTACGCTAATGCGAAATCTGTGGAGTGCAGGAGCGACGCTACTGACCTAAAATTGTTTTTTTGTTTAAAAACTTCATTGTAGATATTCTATATATTCTATAGGTAGGTAGAGGTCTACCAGGGTACACACAGCTACTCGTTACGAAGTACTGGCTCAATAGCATGAAAATTTGGAAGCAAATTTGCAAGAGATGCGGCTAATACAATGAGACGAAACAGCCTCAACCGTTCTGCCTCACACAAGCAGATGCCTACTCCTAGAAGTCTGCTTGGTTACGTTCAACAACAAGAGTAGCTTCGGCCTTCAGTGGTCAATACTGTGGGTGTAGTACCGGCACAAGAAAATGACCCCGATCATTATTACAGGCATTGCACGAGTGACGGCAACAAACTGCCTACTTAGGAGGTCAAAATTACGGCGCCAGTATCAGACAACACTGGGTATACCTGCTCTTCTATGGTTCTATCAGCTATACTAAAGGCGCAGATATTATGCCATAAATTAAAAACCTTCGTTAATATACGGTACCTTCTTCAGTCATTTAATTGCATTGCCTCCTACTTATTAACTTCAATCAATGTACAAGTAGAATGAGAGGACACCTGACGTAAAAAAATCTGCTAGGTGAAATATTAAAGCTTGAACCTCAGAGCAGCTCAGTGCGCAGCTAGGCAACACAAATATGCAACTTCCGTCTCTATTAGACGTAGAATTGAGCACTTCCCACCTACATTTGATGAACGCCTTAATTTCTTTAGCAACTGCAAGGAATTGGCATTTTCAAGTTATAGCTAAGAGCTAGGTACTCAGAAGAAAGAAGGCAAAATTGTGGCTGTTGAGGCGGAGTCAAAGTGAGAAGTAGCTAAAACATTTTGGAGGTCATGAATCGGAGTCGGACACTAGATATTGCCAGGAGTCGGTGAAATTGGCCCACTTCATTAAAGAGCCGTAGTCATAAATTTAGTAGGTATCTGAAGTCCAAATGTAGAAGTCGAAAACTGAGTGAGTGCACGAGTCGGAGTCAGACTCCATCTAACAAGAGTCCATAACCTTGAGGATAATAAGTGAAGGGACGGACTAAACTATGAAAACGTTCCCCGAACAGCGGGCAAGCGGCAGCAAACACGGGGTCGACGATGTACAGGCGGGTTTACACGACCCTTTTCTGGTCCCAGACGTACTACTTAGCGTCCGAAATGTAATGTTGCGTCTCCGCGAACAGAACTGTGCGTCTACCAAACGATCAGCAGCAGTCACATCACCAGGCTTAGCAAGCGTCACTCGTGAAGTTTCCGATGTCTCGCCCAATTTGTAGTGAAAAAAAAAAAAAAAACTCAGAAAGCGATGCGCTGTTCTGCCGCTTAAAGGACAGAGCAACGCAGTCAGAAACTTAGTAGTAGGTATGGAGACATAGGTACTCGGCATTGCGAACTCACCTTACGCTCATTCAAAATCATTCATTTCTCCGAATAGCAAGGATTTCATTCATTGAAAATATTACAGCACAAGATTTGTAAACTGGGCCTAGTTCAATGAATGATAATAATGACTATAAGTGAAGTTATAAGTTCGCCCGAGTCTGTTTTTGACAAGATTCTTATGATAAGCCGGGTGCAGCTACTGCAAGGGAGCGAGAATAAAACGTGAAACAATTATTTCAACCCAGTGCTTCCCAAACGATGCGCCGGGCGTGAGGTGAAGCTAGATGCGCCGCGAGTACAAGAAGTTCCGGAACCATGTTTTAGCCAAACAGCGTTGAATCAAATTTTGTGTCTAATAGAAACATTGGTGTAGATATAGAAAGCACAGACATTTTTTATACAAGGCGATATAAGCAAGGCGATATAAGGCTGAGGCTTCAGAAGCAAATTCGTGCCAGAACCCGAACCACCAAGCTAGGGCAATTAGCGGAGCACTAGGCCAAAGCAAAGCACCAATCCCCTTAGACCAGAGGAATATAGTAGCCTGCTGGTAGGAGACCAGAGGAGTAAACCATCACAGTACGCTCATATGTTAGCGCCCAGACAAAGAAATCTGGGTATTTAGCAAGACACAAGACCAAAACATGGCACAATCTTAGGACAGAGGAGCGGTAGCAGGTACGAGGCTAGCTAAGTAAGCCACACGCATGCACCGGAAATGACTTGAGGCAGCGAGGGGGGCAGCTGGTCGATGTCACGCGTGCTGCTGCGCTGGGCTCCCGCTGCTGCTGCGGCGCCAGCTGCAACTGCTCGTGATGTTCTCAAGGTATGGTTGCAGCAACGGGCCTGACTTCACAAGCTTACCCCACGAGCTCAATACCAACAAATTTAAAAGTAGCGGCAATGAAGCTCAAGAATACGTTTCCCTTAACTTTTACTGCCCAAGAAAACGTTCGGTCACGGTTTAAATGGTGCTCCATAGTGATAAGGTGTTGGTTGGCGCAATGCCAAATAACTATTTGACGTTCAATCAACTGCGTGGCCAATGTTTAGAAAGAGGAAATTAACGCCGAAGTCTCCGTTAAGTTTGGTTATTTCGTGATAGCTGTAAAATGGAGAAGCGAGAGCAAAGTACGGCTGCTCAGAGCACGTCAACACAGGACTGACTAACACAGACCGTTATATATATGTATATCAAGTAAGCAGATTATAGAGTTATAGCCTCACTACTAGGGCTAAGACAATATGCTCTTAAAGACAGAGAAGTCGATAACTCCATAACAACTTGCAGTAAGTAAAGGCTCCTACAGCGAAATGCTTCTGTAGTCCTTGTTATCGTCATAGCTTTACGTTTGAGCTTTTTGTCGTTGTTTATCACCGCGAACAAAGTGAGAAGAGACGATAATGTTTTCGCTAAAAAAAAGGATCGTATCTGTAGGTTTGTCTGTCCACCCAAAAACAGGTACCCTAGAGGGAGTTGAGCAATCTTCATAATTGTTTTGCAGGCAGTTTGGGGGTTGACCTAGATGTGACTCATGCCAAAAAACTAGGCCTACCTGGCTATCAACAATGACGGCGTTGAATTTGCCTCCACCGCGGCAGATTGCCTTATGCCAGGAGGCACTTTATTTTTCTTATAGTACCGGTATTAGCTATATTGATTAGTTGTACGCCTCCGTTGCCCGCGGGTGACGATCTAACGCCAGGAGGCGTTCTAGTTTTAGTTATGATCGACTTCTCTGTCAATAAAAGCATCTTGTCGGAGCCTTGCTTATTAACAACACACGTACGAGACCCAAACGGAGGAAGGAACTAGGGGCAGGCAGCCACGTAACGTAGAACTAAATAGGTATCTGTGCAGAATTACAGAGTACAGAGCAAGAGGACAACGGAGTCTACTGTGAATATCAGCTGCAACGTTAGTGATTCGTTCTCAACTTCCACCGAAACCGCAAAGAAAGCGGCAGATCGATACCAGACGTTACAATATACAGTACCTTAAATTCTAACCTTTCAGTGCACGCCGTAATTTTGTCTTTTCCGGCGGAGCAACAAAGACTATTCGGGGCGTGTTCAGTACAAGATACAAATGCGTTGAAAGGCTGTCACGGCAACAAGCTTGAATAGGAAAACGTAGTAATACGTTCATTGTGTGTTGGCAAAATTTTCACTTTACCAGTATCCTGCAATGGTCACGAGGGATGTTTCGTTACTCTTTAAAGTGTAAGTGATTTTTAGCCTTTCTGGCTATTCATTTGCGAAATTTAATTTTAATACACGAAACTAAAGCTGCTTTTTGTGTTACTCAAAGAGAGAGACCACCCCTCGCATAACGTGAAGTCGTTCGAACAGATCGCTCACGAACACCATTGCCTCATTAAGCAGCGCAAACTTGCGGTATTGTTGTTGATTTCACTGTATCAGTCCACCATAAAATGAATTAGTAATCAATGGTGCCGCCTGTCCAATACCTAGCGTACCTCGCGCAGTTATCATCAATTTCAGGAAGCAAATGGGGTCACACCCAATTATAATCAAGCGCTTACAGTAACACAAACGACAGGCAACATAACTCACACAGCGCTTGTGAACTGCGTTTTGTTTCTATGACGAGTGCCACGAAATAATTGACAAGATTTGACAACTTTTCCAGACTCTCTGTTCCATATAGCTAGCTAGATACCTGCCAGATTAGATTAGATAGCCGGCAGTAGACGAACCAAAAGGCCTATTCCCAAAGACACACCGGAACTTACACCCCGGCCCTCTATGAGCTATTGCCATGAGGCATCAGAGGGCTTTTCCGCTTCACACGCATCTAATCCAAGTCGGACGCGACCTTATATGGTAGCAACTCATTACAAACTTACCCGCTTGGCAGACATGTATGTCCTCGAGGCCTACGCAGGCTTTACGATCATCAACCCATACCTACGTTTTTATTGTCACTTCAGTTGGGCTACAAACTGTCATTAGTTGTTTGTATTTAATGATAAACTTTTCACTGCTTTAAGTGTTCAGTTCAAGTGACAGTTGCAACTCATAGGCCAAAAGACAGCCGCATGGACTCGGGCTGCACAGAACGTTGGTAAAAAAACATCAGGACGAGGGAAGCTGCTGTCCCGAGGCCGCGCCCAGCTGCTACTTTATATTGTTAGCTCTTTGCTGCCACACCCGTTGCTCCCCAACTGCCCTCTGTAACGTCACATCCTCCCTTGATTCGTCAATTGCTCGCAACGTCACAGCCTCCCTTGATTAATCAATCGCTCGCAACGTCACAGCCTCCCTTGATTAATCAATCGCTCGCAACGTCACAGCCTCCCTTGATTAATCAATCGCTCGCAACGTCACAGCCTCCCTTGATTAATCAATCGCTCGCAACGTCACAGCATCCCTTGATTCATCAATTTTTCGCAAGAAGACAGTTCCGTACTTTCGGGACTGACAATTTATTATCCACCTACGACCTACGCGATTCAAAATCAATTGTACTGGTGGGTTATGTATGTCCTATTTCCAATAGATTTATGTACAGGCGAACATTTACATCAGACAAAAGAAGCGGATAGCTAACGTGGCATCAAACAGTGCACAAATATCATGTATAATGTAGCAACAAATTACATAACTAGCCTATACGCAAAAAAACTTCAAACTTTAACCCAACAAACATTTAACAAAATGAATGACAACGTAATAAAACAGACATTACAGACCAGCACGAACAGCTTGGGCGACATTATAGCGGTACCCCAGAGCAAGTAGAAAACAAGACACAGAAAACGATTCAAAGGATGGCGTTCCTAAACAGAGAATAGCTAGCTACTCACTCTCCATAACCACTATTGGATTTTCCTTACCCATGAATTCAGCTACATTGAAAATACTTGGCCTTTTCAGACAGGATTCTTTTACGAAGCAACAGCACACGGTTTAGGTGAGGAAATAATAAAAAAAAAATCTCTCAAAAGAACGACCAGTTTATGCCTGCATTATTTTACGGTGAAAGTGTATCATAATAATAATAATGTATATTGACAGTCACATTGTAAAGTTTCACAAAGAAAGGACAGCATTCGTTCTGGAATGATAAAAAACGCAACTTATACATATAAGTCAAGCCTATTGGTAGCAGCGCTAATAGGGCAAGAAAAAAAAAGTAATCACAGTGACGGTTTTATTAAAACATAGCAGTCAGCTAGAGTGCAGGAAGACCCACTCACTCATATGCAGGGTGGCCAGCAGCCACACTCCACAGATGCAAGAGTGGTGTAAACAACTACACCCTTTGACTAATCAGTGGACCGATTAATCCACAGTCGCTCAATCCTTGTACAGATAATTATATTTTCAATATATGTATGTATATAAATTTGTAGAAAGTCATAAAGAGATAAAGGAAGTAAGAAAATAAACGCGCCGTGAAGCCTTTCCCCCGATCATCCGACGACTGCCTCGGCCAAACCCAAGGCAAGAGCCCAGGCACAGACGAACGCAGTGCACGGACAGCAGGCCGGGATGGAAAGGAAGTGCACGGCAGAGACGAAGAGCTAAGAGACGAGGTCGAGTGGGAGGAAGAATTAATGAGGGTTACAGCATGAAAAACATAGTTCAAAGAATGAATGGGAAAAATAATGATGGTTCAGTTATTACAAAGGTGAAGATGATGATTGGAAATATAAAAACTTTCGTAACTTGGTTTTGAAAGTATAAGGGACATACACAGCTTTAAGTTCGGGGGGTAAAGTGTTCCAGTATTTGATGGCTCTGTATATAAAAGTTGGTTGGCATTTGCTTTTGGTGTAAATGGGGATGCAGAAGTTATCGTCAGTATTGAATCTCTTTTTATAGTGGTGATTAATGTGATACATTTCTATTTTATTCTTCAAATGCAATTGCCGATCTTTTCGAATAATAGAATGAAGATTAATGGCAGTGAAATAGTAAATAAACATTTCTACCGTTAATACATCAGGCCGAGGTACAGTAAGGAGGGCTGTAACTTCCTCCTGTTAACTGCACCAGTGGCTCCCCAGGCCACTACTCCATTGGTCAGGTGCGGGTACACGATACTGTAGTAGTACAGTTAAAGAAGGATATCTGGTGGTAAACAGTGAGATAATTTGAACATTACGCCAGTCGCTTTGCTAATCTTTGATAAAACGCTACTGACTTGCTCGTTGAAATTCAGTTTACTATCTATAATAATGCCTGAAATTTTAAAACTGTTCACCCGTTTCAGGTTAGTTTCACGAATTTGGATAGGTTTGACGTGAATAGGATTATGCGATATTACCATATAGTTTGTTTTATCAACGTTCAAAGATAATCTATTAACTTTGAGCCATTCGTCTATTTGCTTGAGTCCTGCATTCACCGATTGACACAACAGATCGTAGTTACCTTCGGACATAAAGACAGTAGTGTCGTCCGCAAAATGGACACATTGTAGGTTCGGACAGGTAGCATACAGGGTTGCGGAGTCGGATGGTTCAAGGTCCGACTCCGACTCCTGGTCCTCCAGAATTTCCCAACTCCGACTCCGGGCCCTCAAGATTTTCCGGCTCAGACTCCTTGGTCCAACAAGTAGATATTTGATGTAAATATTAAACATGTCCAAATAATTTTAGCTAGTATAAACATATCAAGTTAAAGATGCTAGGTGTATTGTACATAACTATACAATATTTTGCATCATTTGCGAGATTAAATTGAGGACATTAAATTAATTTGGGTAGAACTTTCTCACACATGGTACATTATGTGAGGGGGGCATGGGGGGGGGCAAAATAATCAATTTTGGACTGATTGTTCTGAAATTTGCATAGAACAGTAATACAGTATATGTATTTTTGAAAAAGAAACACATTTTGCTCCCACAATTTCTTTGATTTAGGCCTTAGTTTTTAAGATAATGGAAATATATACAGATATATACCTACGCATTTTTTAAATTTCAAAGGAATGGAACTCAATGAGATTTCATGCTACAATAAGAACAATGACAATTTTGGAATCCTTGCAACATTCTTAACAAAATTACCGAGCTGGCCTCTCCATTTACTATTCTGTCCGATCACTACCTAACTAAAATATAGGG
>LQNS02278096.1:25586841-25604704 GCA_001587735.2 Parhyale hawaiensis | reverse complement strand
ATATGGTAACTTAGGTACTCAAAAAAATTTATATATGAATCAAGCCGGTCTAGATAATTCAAGCCGGTCTAGATGCTTCAAGCCGGTCAATCCTGGGTCCCAAATCTTAAATTACACCCTGTTGCTGCCACGGCAATGCCAACGTTCAGCTGCAGCAGGCTGCTGCCGCTGCCTTCAAAATGTATGTGCGTATGTACTGGATTGTTTCCAGCTATGAGCCGTAATGAGATAGCGCCATCTTGCGGCGGCAGCGGGCGGGCGGCTGACGTTTTTGCTTCATTGGTACATTATTTGTCCCATAAAGAGAAAAAATAACTAGGGTAATGTCTCAATTACCAAATGCCTTTCTATTACCAAACGCAATAAGATTCCTACCTATATTTGGTAATAGATGGGCTTTCGGTAATTGAGACATTACCCTATTAGGTATATGTGATGCAACTTAGCGTAATCTTCAAATCATTGTCATCCATAGGGATTTAAGAAGACGTAATGGAAACTTTGCTACGGAGCTATATCACAGTGAAGTAGTACCAATTTTTTTACTCTGGTGTTGACGTGCAGCTCTTATTTAAAAAGCCATCTCTCAGACTCATGGCCATTGGACGGCGGCCACGGCCGCTTGAGCAATTCTATTTGTTGCATTTTTGAGATGTGGCGGATGCCGGGTGGTTATTTGAGCTTTATTTGATATTTATTTCAAAAACTATAGGCGTTTGATGAAGGTTTTTTCAAATATGAGCATTCAGAGTCAGATTTTGGCTATATTAATTTGTTTTTATTTTAAATAAAAAGTTATAATCGCCCGAGGCCACGAGTCTGCATGCAGGCGGCAGGCCGGCAACCATTGCTGTGATTGCCCGCTGCCTAGGATGTGTAAACTAAACTCACGTAAAGTGCAGAAAGTGGGTGCACGCACGTGCAGCATTTTGTGGCAGTGAATCTGTCGCGGCTCCTCAGTGCCAAGTTCTGCAGCCTGGCGGTAGCCCAGTTTTGGCAAGATTGCAACACACCCCAGGAGTGATTTACCAAATTCAAAACCTATTGAAAATTCAACAATCTACACTGTTTAGCATAACAACACAGAGTTTGGGAACTAGCCAATAGCCAAACAGTTATTATTTGATAGGTAAAAGTAATAATCCCATCAAAAAATGACTGTTCGGAAATAGAGTTAGCCTAGGCCTATTTCGGCAATGGCACACAGTCTTACAGAAATATAAGATTCACAACCTGAGCCTTTATCTCTATACTCTTACTGCATGTTATAAACAAACATGTGTAGATGCTTACCTTCCTTCCATTTTGCAGCAGATGGCAATAACGGTCAAGTGTAGACGGCAGCTCGAATTCGGTGGTAAATATATTGGGGACACTTCCCGTCAAGATTGAGTATTGCCCGACTTCAACGAAGGCATATACTATACCAGTTGGCTTCAAAGCATTCAATTAAAACTATAGAATGAAATTTTGAAAAATGTCATGAATAAAACTGGTGTCATAGAACTTATGATAAAACGACTACCTCAAGCTTTTAGCGAGGCGATCCGGACCTAAAACCTAACGTCACGGCGCCGCGGGATCCGTACTAAACGTGAAAGATGGATTAGAATGTTACTCGCAGGGTTACATAAGCAGTAGATATAGATACATGACAAAGCTTTACCCATATTTTTTTTGCATGTTGGACCAGTTGTAATAACAATAAATCAGAAACTAATTCTCAAAATAATACATATATTTTTCGATATATATATAAATAAAACTAAAGGCACTCCTCTTTTCAAAAACAAGAGAACATATAGTGAGCAAATCTTTCGGAAGAGCAAGGTGTTGAAAAGTTCAACTACGGTGTTACTAAACGGCTTTTGTTGGCGCGAGGAGCTAGAGCCATCTGAACTACCTTTCAAGTATCGATCTTCGCGGCTACACAAGTGCATACAATTACCCAGACCTCGCATAAGGAATTTCAGAGCAAACATAGGAGCATGAAGAATATTAAATAGTCACATGACTGAAAAAGCACGTTCCGTCATACCCAATCGGGTATGAACGGGTTCATGAACGCGAGAAGGTTGACTCCTTGAATTGGGTAGGACGTCACGCATGGTTTCGTTTCATTACGTGAAACTATACAGCTTCGGTACCCTTCGGAATAGACTTGAAGCATGCAATGTCAACGGATTTTCACTGCATAGAGCACGCCGACATCACAAAGCAAGAAAAAGTACGACAAAAAAAATCCATAATTTGGTTTTCGGTCTTACTTCTATAATTCATGGAGCTATGTCTTTACAATTCAAGAACTATGGGGCAAAACAGCTAAGTGTATTCATCCGATCGCACGCAAATTATTAAATGGTCGATATTATTTCACTGTTATTATATATTGTATTTACCCTCCACCCTAAATAAAGAACAAGGTATCATGACAAGATGTACCATACCGAGGACACAAATGATAATACATCTATCCTAGCAATCGTTCAACTGAAATATAATACGACTATCATAAGCCCAGTTGACATCGAGGGCTGTGCAGCGCGTGGCCAAGCACGAGGACATCTTCCCCTTAGGATTTTTTTTCCCACGATATCGTAAGTTGCATTAATCTTGGGATTTGGGGAATCCTTCCAAAAATAATAAAAATACCATATGCGTGCGAAAATCATTATTTTTAATGTATAGTCAAGTCACACCGAGTAAAATAACCTGACTGATGTCACTTCACTACTTACAAACGAACATTTGGTCTGTAGTTGTGAATTGGAGATTAAATAGAGAGCGGTCTTCATTTAATTTCCAATTTAATCGAGGTTACTTTCAAGCTTTACGGCCATTGGTGTCGCGATTAAATCATGTGGGTAACGAATTTGTATCAATTAGCCATAGTACGCACAGTAAACGTGATTAGCTCTATCCGTGTCTTCCTGACATATTTACCACAAATTTCGTTTATGTATGGATTGCTGATTGCATACATATTATCAAAATGGGAAAAATATCAGCTGCTTTTAATAGCCGTACAGAATTCCTAAGGAACTAGTAAGATGGGAAAAATCCCAAAGAAAGGCCTTACTTGCGCTTGGTCATGCGCTGCACAGCCATAAATGTGAACTGATGTGAAGCCCGTCAATCTCCCCAATTCGTCATTTAGAGTGCCTACTATTCAACACACTAAATTACAACATACAAACACACATAATGTTCCAATTCATCCTCTTGTTCATTAGCCCAAATATCTCATATCAACATGGAATATAATAGAAACATACTTTCGTGAAATGTTTCGGTGGGTATCATCACGGGGCTGAGCACTAATGGTTGCCAATGAAGTTTTCGTAGGTAACGACATTAAAGGGTGACAAGCCAAACGGCACCTAGGTACACAGAGCAATCGATTTAGAGCACCCTCGTATTACGCATTTTTCTCACTTTGGTTGAAAACTTTTACTTTCAAGCATTCGGTAGTGCTTGCCGTACTAGATTAATTAAGAGAACGCATATCCAGTACCCCAAAGAAAATTTTTCAGCTTAAATAAATATATGGTAAAAAAAGTTGTTCAAATCGAGAAGTTGCTGCATGGTAACGAGATCTGCTTACGTGATTTGCAAAGAGTGTACATACACGGCGCTTGGATGAGAATAACGAATACAGGCCGGTTCATACGTTATTCTTTTGCGCAGTAAACATACTGAAAAACATCCTCATGATTCAACGTGTAATTGCAGACGCAAATTTAGTTTTGCAAAATAGCTGGTCGTCAAATCAGTCTGGTTGGCAACTGTCACGCATTAAATTTTGGATATCACATCAAACCAAGTATGAGTTAGAGCTAATTTTCGATTAGAATTATAGTTTGCTTGCGCAACCGCATCGCACCAAACGTCAAATATTTGTCTCGGCACTTTTACGGGAAGGTTTGGAGTGCCGTTGAACTCACACAGGATAAGAGTTCAGTGGATTTAAAATTGGACAGGTGCGCGCCACTTCTCACAAGAGCTAAGGAGCAAAGCATCTCTAACCCTGCACGGCAGGGCTGAACGAATTCGCTCAGCCATGCGACACTGGTCCATGAGACAAAAAAAAAGAAGATAAAAGAAGAAAAAAACTCGTGCGGAAGGACCCTTCGTGAGCCCCTCACACGGAAGTAAGGTGCGAGTCTCATGGGATGGGCTAACAGCCGCTTCCCATGAAACAGATGGGGAAGTACAGAGAATTTACTAAACTAACCTTCTCACCAGATACTGCGGCCGGCTGCAACATCCTCTGGGGTAAAAGTACTCTGATAGCCCTTGGGAAAGTGATGCCCATATAATTCGAACTCAACCAGTGGTAGTTTTCTTTTGCTTAAACAGACACAGCAACACATTCGAACACTGTAGAACATGAACGTAAGGTCAAGGGCTAAAGCCGAGCGCCCTCATACGACTATCGTCGGCGTTAATCCCAGTGCCCACTTATCAACTTTCGTTGAGGCGAGCAGCCTTGAGGCAACTCAACTAATCCGATAATGGTGCTGTGGACACGGCTTCAGCTTTCATATTACTGAACTCTCCAAGAAATTACTGAAAACTTCTCGAGGTGGACCAAGAGAGCAAACTAAAGAGCATTGCGCAATTTGCGCTCTAAATGTTTGCGCGCAGGGCATAAAAAAAAAATGCCCTTGCGTTCTGCATATTTGCGTCCGCGAAAGCGCAATTGTTTCGTATTTTCAGCTGTAAACACTGAATCGTTTACACGTTGCGGAGATGTTGTACCAAATTGCAAAATAAATTTCATAATCATATTATGATGTCATGCAACAGCCGATATGTGTTGATTATAAATTTATAGAAACCACTACCCATTAAATTTATAGTAACCACTAACCATACTACCCGTGCCTTTAAAAATGACGGCGAGGAATTTGTGACGACACCTTTTAACTCATCATATTGTCGTTACAAATATGCCTATGAAGCATACGCTACAAAGGCCAACTCAAATTATTATACGAGGTTTGTGCTTTTGGTTTCTTGTTGATGGGGCAACACCATTTTTTCATCCCCTAATTAAGCGGTGTGCAGCCGAGCGACACGATCACATCTTCTCTAACTTCGACGGTATAATATTGCCAGAACACTCATCTTGCTGCGACATGTTAATGGCATAATGCACGCTCAGCGACGCAGGATCCTTTCAGTTGCAATGCGATAAGGTAAAATTAGTAAATTTATAAAATAGCGTCCAATGGAAATGGTAAATATTAATTTCTATTCTCGTTTACACGCCGTTTCTTTATTCCCAGTGCAAAGAAGTCAGTCTCTGAATGTTTTATACGATCTTGAAATGAGACCTTAGCATGTATCGTTTCCTGCTGGCTACTATCGTTCTCACCTTGAGATACAGTAAATTCATTTTATACTATTGACATTGCAGTTGTAATAAAGACCATTTGAAGTAAAGTTTTATTAAAAACGGAGGAGTTACGTACCGTGATAGTAAATATATAACATGGGAAACCTGACAAGTTGCTTTGAATTGCTCGAACGCTATGAAGAAGATTGGCCTACACTCAAAAAATTCCTGGTTTGCAAACGCGCTCTAAGTTCTACAACATGCTGTCGCCGTGCTATATGAGCACGCCTAGGCGTGCCTTGAATCTACTGCACGGCAAAATGTACTGCTCCGGCACGCGTTCGAGTTTCTGATATATTTTCCACTTGCATGCCAAAGCGCAAGGCGTGTTTTACGCTCCTATACACGTGCAAACGTCGGAGAACATGTGTTGTGTTGAAGTCAGTGAGGCAGGGTTTGCTCTAACGTGTAGTTGTACCCAGTTTGTGCAGTTGTAAATCGAGTTTGTGCAGTTCTAAATTCAAGACCTTCGTGGGTTTTAAACCAAACTATATTTCGTTTACTCCAAAGGGCGATATTCCAACTTGACTCCTCCTGTCTATATATAGGCGATGTTAATACAACTGTATTGACACTTCTGAAAACATCACTTTAGCTCTGACAAAGCTATTCAGCGCATGAGCTTCCTAAACATCTTTTTGCAAAATTGCTCATCTCAGATACTCAGACTGCATCACAGGCCATCTCAAAACCGTTGGCTTCAGAAGCGTTGAAGAGCCAAGAGGTAATAGCCGACCCCGGGTGCAGCATCTAGGGGCGCCAAACGAGGCTGGATTATATCCTAATACTAACGAATAACTAAATATGTTCATTTGCGATCTAATAATGCCATTAGCAGGGCTGAGCATTGAGCTTTATACTGCGTCCCTTTTCCAGTGCACTTCGGGCACTCTATAACATTTTGAGAGGCAGAGTTTCTGATAAGATGACAAAGGAGATGCACATTAATATTCGCACAGGGTTACCACTCGTTGGGCTATTTAACAAAGTCTTTGGCTTTTTTATGTACCATTTAACATTGCATATGGTGGGTGCTAAACATACTTTTTCGCCCAGGCTCCATCCTGTTGTAAAAAGTGCTTTCAGTAGGCGCATTAATATTGACATGAGCGCATTAAAATTAATAGAGAAACCATACAAATGTATCGGCGCTGGCGCAGTAGCGCATGGGCGTAATGGGTTCGCAAAATATTGGAGCACTTTCGCGGCTTTATTGCAACCGTGTGCGTCTATTCCAAAGAGCATCTGTCTGCAACACGAACCACACTAGGCGCGGGCTTCCCAGTTGAGGTGCGGTCAAGTTTTACCAGGCTGAGTGCCTGCTTTGTACCAGGAATCTTTTTTTTATGATCGGGATTGTACCATCACTGTGTCTGATGCAGTCCACTACGAGGGCAATGACCTCACGAAACAAGGAGATGGTCAAGCTTTATAAATTTGGTCGACAGCAGTATCAAACTGCTCTGTTTATAGGGAACATTAAATTTATTTGCAGCAGGAACCAGTGCAAGTGAGTTTCCTAGTTTGGGAGAGAGTTGCACTCAAGCTGACTCCAGCGTTACGTTTGTAGGGCGTTGGGCAAATTCATCAGGTGGCACAGAGACCATAACCTTAAAACCTAGAATGCGAGGAGTCTTCAAAAGCTTTCATCTTATGAAGTTGCAGTACATATATTTTAAACTAAAACCACATTGTGCTTAGAGAACAGAACGACTTCGATAATACGAAAAAGTATTGAAGCAGCAGTGAAGAACAAGTAAATGAAAATGTTTTGCTCCACGAGTCAAGGGCTGGTGAAATGGATCAGATATCCTCTATGACGTGTATGTTTGACAGGATTATGCTTGTTATTTTACCTCTATGTTGCAGCTATATGGTTCAACAACTAATTCTTTTGTGCCAGTTTCTACCGGTGTTTATCGTCATGCACATGTTACTTGTTCGTCTCTTACGGCTGTTTAAGGGCTGCCCAATTATTACCTCTAATGACGTTTTTGAAGTCCACCAAATTCAAGCCCGCTCCACTTAACTTATCCGTAACTTCATATAGGTGCCTTTGCTCTATCCTGTTTCAGCGTCGATTACCTGTGACACTTCCAATAACTTAAACTTTCGCCGTAAAATAGAATTTTCAGTCGGCTCAGCATAATACGGCTGCTACTAACGCCTACACAACGATTCACGGAAATGAAATCAAAATTCCTATCTGCAGTTCCAGAGAAGTTAAGTCAAGAGGGCTTGCCTTAGATCGACCCAATCGAACGTACTCTTATTCTCTTTCTACCCAGAATATAACGCACATGTTATTAGTTTATACACGTACTTCCTCCTAGCATTAGTGGTCTTCAATAGGGACCACCTTGATCAGCAGGAAGCTCACTTTATATGCAGCGTATGAAGTGCTCAAGAACACACCCTTAGGTAGATAGCTAGCAATAAAAGTTACAACAATTTGAGTTCAGTAGTTGATACTTTAATTGCGGATTATGATTCAACGAGCCATGTCATTAACACTCCTTCTCCCTGTGTTCTCACAATTAAGGAGGGGGGGGGGGCGCTCGAAAATGGTTTTGTCTGAGGAAACGGCCCCTAGACCCTCTGCCGCGGCGGCGTCAGCTCTTCAGGCCACGCAACTTGTGCGGTTGTAAATTCTCCTTAGCGCATACACTGCAGTGAGGACTAGTGATTATTCGGGGTGAATTCCAAGTGATATATTACATACCGCAGACACCCCACGTATGTAGGTGTAGATGTCAGGGTCAACACTGCATCTTTTTTGCAACTGCTTGGCACGTACGCGCATCCAGAGATGCGCAAGCACTCACTGCCCATAACACGCCGCTGATTTGAGGGTCTAGAGCACGCTTACGTGTGGAACTAGTGCACGCGTATGTGTTCTGGTTTAGAGACAAGCTGCCGGCACGGATTCACGTGCGTTTGTAGCACGCCTGGCTTCTTTCAATGATATATATATATATATATAATTATATATATAGAGACCCATCCTGCTGAATTCGCTTTTCAAGCAACTTTTTTGTCGAGTCTGGGAGTGCATTTGTTAGCGAAATGCCACCAACGACAATTTTTGCTTCTCGTCCGGTCCGCATTGGGCTTTAGACGTCACGCAATAATTAAAAAAATCATAATAGCTTGCACTGACCCATCACTATGCGTAGGATTTCAGTCAACAATAAAATTTCACTAAATCGAAAATTTAGCGCTCAGGCGAAAAGTTGTTGCGTCAACATAAGAAAGTAAATCTTAACGAATCATAGTTGCTGTGTAAACGTCATCCAGACAAAAGCTCACAATTTGCTTTGTTGATGTACTAACTCTGCACATTTGAAGTGCGAGCACATACAGCTTCGATGTAGCGAGGCCGTGAAAATCAGACTCAAAGAGAGCCGCTAGATTCAGCTGTAAATATTTGCACTGTTTGCATTTCAACGTTGTCAGCTCAAGAAGTGCATTTAATTTTATGTATAGGCAGTCCCAATTATACCGTTTTCCTCAACTTCAGCTAATTTTCGCCCATCGATTTCCATCAGACCGCAACAGAATCGCCAGTATCACCTGGCAAATCTATCTACTGTTAAAACCGTCACACAAAAAATACAGATAGAGTACCGTCCAAAACTAAGGGACAAATTTTCAAAACGGCATAACTTTTTTCTAACCATGCCAGGTACTTCTTCTTCCGCACACTATTAGCCAATAAGATGTTGATTGTGTTAAAATTTGAGACATGTATGAAGGATAATAAAAAAGTTATGAGCGAAAAGCTTTTCTCTTGAAATTTATAACGTCCAAAACTAAGGGACAAAAGAAGAAAAATTTAGTTAATTTCTTATTCAGTCCGTATATCTTTACTTACATCGAAGACAAAGTTTGACACTGCCATTTGTAGACATTGCTGTTCGTTACATGATGGCACCACGTTAGAAAGTTGATTATATTCTGCGACAAGATATCATCAAGTTGTACAAGAATAATTTCACTATTAGAGAAATTTTTGAGAAGGTAAACCGTTCGAAAAGTGTGTGGGCAGAATAGTGAAGTCGTACGATGAAACCGACTGCATTGGTGCCCCTAAAAAAGCAGACAGGCCCCGTAAAACGTCAGTTAGAGAGGACAGAGTCATCCAGCGGACGTCATTGAAGGATCGTTATTAAGTCCTCAGCTGCGATAAGTAGGGAAATGAATGACACAACATGTATGGACGTCTCACGTCAGACAGTTTTTCAGCGCCTTCAAGAAATAGGGTTATTTACAAGACGCCCACAGAAGAAACCGCTTGTGATTGCCAAGAACAAGAAAGAGAGATTAGAGTTTGCAAACAAGCATGTTAACTGGTCCCATGAAAAATGGGCTAGAGTGTTTTTCAGTGATGAAAGTAAGTTCAATTTGTTTGGTAATGACTGTAACAACTTTGTTAGAAGACGTGAAGGTGAGAAGTGTAAAGTGTACTAAGAAGACTGTGAAGTTTGGCGGCGGGAGCGTGATGGTTTTGGGTATGTTCTCTAGTCAAGGGACATCGCCTCTCGTTCGTTTGCAAGCCCGTGTGAATGCTTAGGTGTATAAAAATCTGTTGGAAGGTATTGTCGTGCCTAATATTGTAAACTCAGGTGTCCCCAGCCCTATCTTCATGCAAGACAATGCCCCCCGCCACAAGGCAAAGACAGTCATGAGTTACCTTGAGCAGGAAGATCTCGAAGTTATGAATTGGCCACCACAAAGTCCTGACCTAAATCCAATCAAGAACCTTTGGAAAAACCCTAGGGGTGAAAGATATGGCAAAAAACGCTATCAATACGGAAGATCTTTTGATGAAACTTGAAGAGGAATGGGCGAAAATTACTGTTGAAGATTGTTAGAGTCGCATTCGGTCATGTAGTCGACGATGTGCAGCTGTCATTGAAAGCAAGTGACTATATACCAAATATTTACTGTTCACCACCATTTTGCTAAATATTTCTAGCAAAATATTGAGTTAAATGCATTTTTTCTTGTTTGTCCCTTAGTTTTGGACGTCATAAATTTCAAGAGAAAAGCGTTTCGTTCATATCTTTTTTATTATCATTCATACATGTCTCAAATTTTAAGACAATAATCATTATCTTACTGGCTAATAGTGTGCAAAAGAAGAAGTACCTGGCATGGTTAGAAAAAAGTTATGCCGTTTTGAAAATTTGTTCCCTAGTTTTGAACGGTAATGTATAGTCTATAAACACATCGAATTAAACCACGATATATGTAATAAGCACCATCGGGTGTTTGTATATTTGTGTATGTATTATATATATATATATATATTTGTATCAGTGGTGTCACGGATACGCGAAAAACAGGCCAGGCAGGAGATTTTGGTGATTCTGTTGTACTCTGATGAAAGTAGACCAAATTGCAGATGATGGATAAAGGAAGAATCCTTATAATTATCCCTAAAATAGAATATACTTCTTATTCTGCCAACGTTGAAATCGAAGCCGTAATAATTTCTGCAGCTCCTCTTAGTGCTCTCATGGAACCTGATCCTAACTATCTAATATGTTCCAGCATCAAAACCTCATCTGCTTCATTTCACGATGCACAACTTGAATAGATGATCACTGAAGCAAAGCGGAAGCTATTTTCCAGGGCGTAGTAATGCAGCAATAATTTCTTCAACAGGCTTTTCGCTTGAGCGAAAAACTTTCAGTCTACTGAAGTTATGTTATTGTGTACATAGGAAACGCGGCTGAAATTTAAATAAACTGATTCTTCTGTAGCCTACTTGGGAAGGATATACATAAACTTTTGGTCCCCTAAGGGAATATCGAAATGTGTTGCTCAGCTGAATTTACCCAAACATCACTTAACTCTCGAGATAATTTGAGTCGACTGTTGTACCGTATCTTTCACAAGCAAAATAGTCCCGTAATATGAGCAATGAAGCAGTTTCATCGCAAATTCAATGCTGTAATTTTTGACGTCAAAAATACTCTAGGTAATTTATTAATATATATATATATATAGAAATAGACAAACGCACGATATTTTTACATTGTTTTGACCTAGAGCATCGGTCCTGAGCAATAATTAGTCAGATAAACGACTTTACTTCGATCCACTTCAGTCTCGATTTGAAATTAACTACGGCCTGTTCGATTGGGCGCCGAAATTAAGCCTTTGAGAATTGACGTGTCTGAAAGTTCAGGCAAGTGCGCTTGCTTCGACCCTCTGAATCGAGTTTCGGGTTATTGACCCTTACATTGGTTTCCCTTGACACTTCCAGAAACGAATTCTTGTCTCAAAAAATGGTGTTTTCAGCTTGCTCAATGCTATCGCGTTGCTGCCAACATCCACAACAGGATATTAAGTGGCAAAGCAAGAGCTCCTCGAGCCGAGATTTCAGATAAGTCAAGCCTCGCAGGCTTCCTTCTGTCTCCCAGTCGAACGCGCCCCATGTGTACATTACAGTAGCTAGTAATATAAATGGTTCGAATACTGTCAACAACTAGGTAATTGTTGATACACGTTTTACGAATTTGGCATAGTAATTTTTTTAATGCAGACTAGGCTTGCAGTCTCATATTGATCGTGTCATCGTGTCAGTCTCATAATATGTTAGAAATTTGTGCTTGCGCTCCGCTTTTTCCAAAGATTTTGCGCTATGCGGTCTCGATGATTTACGCTCTACAAAAAAAAAAAAAGAGCGCTGTCCACCTCTGAAAATCTCAGCAGTCATTGCAATTTTCAAGGCGTGTAAACACAACAGTACATAAAAGAGCTTCCTCAGCTCCGGGTTCGACTACGTTGTTTTGTGGATTTAAATACTGCAAAAATATCAAGGTTTTTGAGTTGAACTTCCCTCCACACTAAAAGAAAAGATAACTGAAACGTTATCCTTTCATTTGCGATACTTTCTGAGAAAACTAACTTGACTAACATTTCTACACTTTTTCATAGGCACACAATTTTGTTTACGAGGGTTCAACAAAATGGGACCATTAGCTGAGGAAAATCGTTCAGTTGACCATCGTGTAAAACCGCCTTTACATTTTAAAAAGTATCTGCCAGCCGTGTGGTTCCGCGTGGCCCTCCTGTGAGATATTTTAATTTCGCGTCTTTTAATTTTAGGAATTTTAGCGCGATGTCCAACAGTTGAAGTCGTACAGCCCCGGATTCGTCGAGTTGGCTCTATGCTGCCAATGCAGACATAAGTCGCACGTAAGTCGCACGTGGGTTACTGACTTTACGAGTGAACTGGCCATAAAAGTAGTGACTATACAGTGCAGGCCTTCGTTTTAAAACTATACAGTGCAGGCCTTCGTTTTAAAAGAGCGAATTATAGAACAATCGGTAACTGTTCTGGACCAATCGTTGGAAACCCGACATGAAAAGTCAGGTTGAGCAAGTGCAATGCAGAATCCAGCCAGGGTCAAAATCCTTGGACCCAACAAACTATCCTCAAGTTCACAGACTCCAGACTCCTCCACTCCAACTCCAGGAACAAGCAAGAGCCCGATTCATGGTTTCCTAAAAAAATAAATAAATAAATAAAACACAAAATAATAACCGGTTTCTACTAAGCAACCCAGTTGGAAATGCCGTCAAATGTTACAGGTGAGAGGAAGATTAACAATGCTCAGGTTTCGACAAATAAAAAATTTGAGGTGGTGGATGGGTTCTATTGAAGCAGCGGAAGGATTGTGTGAGTAGTAGTCAACTAGCTGATTACACCTGAGCGACACTTCTTCGTGTTCCTCATCACCCGGCCGTGCACTCTCTTCTCGGATTTTCGAAAAACTGCGTCATGTCCTGTGCCTCATTTACCATAAGATGCCATATAATTACGAATACTAATGATGAGAACTAGCGGCCCAAAAGCCCACTTGAAATACTAAATGTCCTTATCGCAATAAGTGAAGGAGGCTGTGGCCACCACGAGCGCACTAAAAGGATCAAGACTTGGAACAACCGGCCGTAAAGCCTAAAAAAACGGATGCAGGGCGGAGAAACAAAGAGGTGCTGCCATAAGGCCGGAGTCCAGCTCAGCTGGAGACTCCTGCGGTCATTTGAGCTTTACTGCGAATGTTACAGCGGCTTACCTTGAGGACTCTTCTGATGAGGTCCAAGTGGCGTTATTTACGCCGCTTATCTTGAGAAGAGGTGATGCTACTTGCATCCCGGGACCAGCGGGAGGGCTAGTAGCGAGTTATCCCCACACTGCACGTAGCCGCTTACAGCAGCTTTGTCTGGCACTTTCATTAAGTACGAGCTCTGTAAGTTTTCATACTCCCCAGCATCAACACCGGTAGAGTTTCGGATGCAAGGGGCATTTTCTTGAACAACCTCACGCCCCGAATAGTGAAGTTATTTGAATACTTTGTGGCCATCGCAATTCTGATTGGAATTCAGACTTCACAAGTGCAGCCAATACGGACCGAGTGTCTCGCAAAAGTCCGTCCATTAACATTGCTAGTAGCTAATTCTTTACAGAATTTTGGTGTAGAAAATTTCGCAAGTGCAGAGCAGACTGACATTTGGACTGAGCATCGGGCGGCACTGTGCGGGAAGTGAGACGTGCATCGATGGTCGTGTACAGCGGACTGTTAGACACGGCAAAATATAAAGGAGGAGCGCGATGGTGTGGCTTGGAATGCCGTAACCAAAAGAATTGATCTACTCATGATGGTTGCGACCCAGTGACAGGGGTACCAAAACGCCTTCATTTATTTGAGGCCCTAGTAATATAAAACAGGTCATGTGCTAGTCAAAGAGCATGCAGTACTTGCAAATCCCTAAGTAATGCACCACTAAAAAATTGTGTTGCAGTCCCAACTCCTAGGTATTGCGTGGCTAATAATTACATCGCAATTACAACCCCGGTTAACGTGCAGCTAACCAATTCTGTCGCAGTCACAACCCAACAAGCACTAACGACGATCAGGATACTCCTCCAGCGACCACATTTCTCGTTAAGGTCAGCATTTTCAAGTTGCGACAGCCTAACTGGGTTGTGACCACACCCCCAAACTTCCAAATTATTTAAATCACCAGCACTGAAGTGGGCCATTTATTGAAAGTATATAGCTACTGCTAGAAGCGATGGAAACTCCCAGCGAAGCTACGAGATCGTCAACTAGGAAAGTAAACTTTTGATGTTTTTTTGGACTGTTTTGTTTCGGGAACTGATCACTCTGCAAACGAGTCGTATCCATTCCACTCACTGGGTTAACAGAAGTAAAATTAGTCTTGTGGAGGCCTGGTTTGCCAATATACAGTAAGCCGTCACGTTCTATAATTGGCCGCCTCATTGGTAATGGTAACCACCAGCTACGTAAGATACCTACTTCTAACTCGTCCTTGACGACACGATAGCTTTGAACGATATAATTCGAAGCACGTTAGTTTATATACTTAATAGGTATTTGATTTCAGTAAGTGAGTAAATACGTTATCAGAGCTTCCCCAGGCACACAACTACGGAGTTACGGGTGAAATAGGGAAGGAACAAGTAGAAGGCCGATACAAAAGGGAAATCCATGCAAGAGGCTTTTCTCACACAGGATTAACACGCTTGAAACAGCGTGGCGGGAAAAGAGAGTAAGGAAATAACAAAGCATCATCAGTAGGAGTATAAAAATGGAAGGAAGCAAAGCGGGCACGAAAGACAAACGTCCCGAAGCTCTAGCTAAGGTAGCCTATGGGTTCCCCGGGTAGCATTGCTTCCCTTTACATAGGATAGTCGAACCCAACTACCCTACCGCAGTGGCCTTTGGCTTATTTTATTCCCCGTGAGGGCTATTTGATTACACTACAATTAAAATTTTGAACTGTAATAGCCTTTTATCAGCAGGAAAATAAGGAAATTAAGGATGAACTGTACTACAAAGCCATAGTTTGAGTCAACACTCATTGCAGAGCACAATTGGTCAACAGATCTTTCTAAAAGTTAAGACTGCTACAGACGCTGAAATACATATAAGGCAGGGCTTTCGAGCACACGATATGCATTGCTCCAGAGTAAAGTATTTAAAAACAAACAGGAACGCAACAGTACATTCGATTACATAATATTGAGGATCAGAGATCATATTCAGCACAGCAGGTTCATCAAGAGCCAAGAACTGACACTAAAGGCCAAAACATACCGTAGCGCAACAACGTGTGATTTGGGCTGCATTACCACGTTCTCCACTTAAACAGCGTATCACTCGCAAAAAATTAAGTCAGCAAACTACCGTATCTTCCATAATGGCGATGACACACGTTAGTCAAAAGAACGAGTATCGTCATCTTTTCGTCCGAACGTTATGTTAAACTCCTGTTAACACAGCTTTGAGATTGATAAGAAATGGCGTACAAATGTTTACCGTCAGTTCAGTTTACTCCGCAAGTGCCGTTAGTTAACTTTCGGACATGTTATTATATCTGGAAAGATTTTAAACTGAAGATTTTTTGCAAGTGTGTGCTATTTGAATGGGCACACCAACACATTTGGACGCAAAAATGAAGATATATACTCGTTCTTTTGACTGGCGTGTGGCATCGATATCAGGAAAAAATGAAAAAGAATAGAATAAACAACGCACACACTCAAGCATGAGGATTTCTATAGCAATGGGGAGAATTTTTTTTAATATCAATCACATTAATGTGATGACCGCCCTAAGTAAGTGAATGTACGGTAGTCGGTAATCTGATCATTTTTACAAGATCGGGCTGACAAGGCAACCGATAGAAAATTCAGGTAATCAAGAGGTGTAGAGAAAGTGAGTAAACCCAACACAACTATTACTTTCGAAAAAAGTTCATTGATGAATTATAAAGCATGTTCAGTATGCAACTATAGTTTCATGCAACTCAGTGTGCGCGTTTCTATGTATTTGCATTGAATGGTTGCATGCAACTCAAGTTTCACGTCGAATGCGACTAATTGCATGTAACCAGTTGGTAGTTGCGTTGGTGTGCGAGCCGCCTAACCGTACCAGCAGTAATAAGATTTGGAGACGATTGTAAGTTAACATAAAATAGTTCATATCTCGACAAAAGAAAATATTACTCGTTAAAATATCATATTCAATATCCCTGTGTAGCTGTAGCCATCGATATCCTAGCTACCAGTGCTATAAAAAAACGATGAAAATGATAAAATTGTAACGTACAGTCTTCGGTATCATTCGATATCCAAGCTGGTAAACTTCCAATTATTACTATTACCTACATATATTCCAAGTTTAAGCCTCCCTACCCACAGAGTAAACTGTGGTCCAGAGAGAGGAAGAAAGAAGGGACACAAAGAATGTCAAGAGAAACGTAGAACCCACGCACGAGTCAACGCGCTTTGGAATAGCAAGGCGGGAAAGAAGAGGAAGATCAGAATGAAGCATGAGCAAGTAGGAGTATGAAAATGGAAGGAAGCAAAGTGTGCACAAAAGACAGACGTCCAGAAGGCCTAGCTAATTGCTAAGGTAACCTACACAAGCCCCTGGGGTCGCCGCGCCCCGTAACATAAGATGGGCGAGCCTGGTAAGATTTAAATTTGAAAGAAAATTTTGTAGAAGCAATCACCATTAATTCCAAACAAAACATTACACTGCAGCCAATATACAAAATATATCGAAAATTCACTGGTCATACAACGTGAAATAGCTACATTCTTACTAGTCCCGCATCCACCACATGGGCTCGAAGGAAAAAGCGACTGAATACAACATACAAACTTGCTACAGCTTCAGCTCTGACGTACAAATGTATGTACACATACATTATAAAATTATCTGAACAGAGGAAAGAGGGGAACATAAACACTGGCGGACGAGACGACCACGTAAGGCATTCCAAAGCTGCAGGCAACATAATGCTAAGGGATGTTGAAGCGGCGTAATCGGTTTGTTGATTATCTTCCGTGCGGAAATTGATCGATGAGCACGTTACATGACACTCTTTCTGAATCATTTACACTGTGATGTATATCTAGTCATTGGAATATGCCAAAAGCTGTTGATGCGGCGTAAACAGCTTGTTAATTATCTTCAATGACTAAATAGGTCGATGAGCTGGTTGCAAAACACTCCTTTAAGAATAACTTCCACAGGGAGATGAACTTCTTGTAAAATTATCCTTGAGAATAGTTTCCACGTGATGAGCGCCGTCAGTCAGTACCAGAGAAAAGCAGCCGCTCATCAACCGTTCATTGCTATCGCAGCCTACAACATTTCCCACGTCTGAATTGATGCAGACAGGTTCGTTAGAGAGTCATGGAACAAATATCTACGCACGTATACGGGTAACCACATTGGCTGGTATCTACTGGATTTTGACATACCATATTAGTTTTGATAACTGTAGTAAAAACGCATTAATTTCATTCTTTGAAAACTTTTCCTGAATTACAAGCTAACCCAAAGGATAAGGGTTTTTTTTACATTCCGCTATTAACTTCATGGTGAGTACTTGCTACGAGTAGCTAGCTAC
>LQNS02278096.1:25547985-25559418 GCA_001587735.2 Parhyale hawaiensis | reverse complement strand
TTCATATTTATAAATATTAGTAATATATAAACCGAAAATTAGCTGCAGCGCTAGTGCCGCTAGGTTTTGAAATGTGTAGCACTAGCGCTACTAGTATTTTTCAGGTCTAGCGCTAGCGCGGCTAGCTTCTTTCACTAACTCCGAATATATCCGGAACTTTGTGGCTCACTTTCGCTTCAATTTGGATTCTTTATGCTTAAACATCAATCAAGTACCATTCGCGAGTGCTAGAAAGTATTCTAATATATGCATTCCAATGTATATTATTAACGGTCTTTTGATAATACGTAGCTATATATGGCGTCCCCCTAACTTTTGAATGGTGGTCACGCCCCTGCTGTTAGTTAACTTTCAGACATATCATTGTATCTGGAGCGATTTAATCCTTAAAGTTCTTTGCAAGTGTGTCCTACTTAAATCAGCACATCAACACATTCGGACGAAAAGATGGCGATGAAAGTTCTTTTAACTGGCGTGTGGCATCAGCATAAGGTGGCCACTAAGCAAAACGATACAATAAGAAAGTGGGTGAAATAATTAGCATATAAAACACAAAAAAAAAGCAATAGAGTGCTATTGCAACACCTCTGCATTAGGTATAGATTACTTTTTAAGTATTAATTTGGGGTTTCGTTGCTAATGTTTAGGCTGCTGCTTGGGAAAGTTGGACAACACAAAGAAAAAATACTATTCTTTATGGATCCATAAAACAAAGTATAAGTTGAGAAAAATCTCCCCTCGGAGAGACGTAAATGTACTTATTTTTCCTTAGTGAAATAAGCTGTAATATTAACACTAAACATACTTCTTCCTGTGGGAGGGTATTCGTATTGTAGTACTATTGCGGTGTTAGTTCGGTAGATTAGATTGGACAGGTGAGAGTAAACGGCCTAACCTAGCCTACCCTTACTTAACCTAACCTAACCTCCTTACCTAACTTTCTAACCTAACCTAATCTAACTTAACCCCACCTAACCTTTCTAACCTTACTTAGCGTTACCTAACGTTACCTAACGTTGACCTAACCTTACGTAACGTAACCTAACTTAATCAACGATACAGCGAGCAGCGCGGCGCGCCAACTTGAACGCCGCTCACACGCACACGATCTGCGTACACAAACACGCACACAAGGTGTCGTGAACGACGGTAGAGCCACCGGTACGCACTATCGTCTTTCACGACGATTTGTGTGCGAGATCGTGTGCGCGTAAGCGGCGTTCACGTTGGTGAGCCGCGCTGCCCGCTGTATCGCTGATTAAGTTGGGTTAGGTTAGGTTATGTAATGTTAGGTAACGTTAGGTAACGTTAGGTAACATTAGGTAACGTTAGATAACGTTAGGTAACGTTAGGTAAGGTTAGAGAGGTTAGATTGGGTTATGTTGGGTTAGGTTATGTTAGGTTGGGTTAGGTAAGGTTATTTTAGGTTAGAAAGTTAGGTAAGGAGGTTAGGTTAGGTAAGGGTAGGTTAGGTTAGGCTAGGTTAGGTTTGCCTTGGCGGTGTTTATTTTAGTGGTGGCGCGCGCAGGAAAGTTTACGTGAACGCAAAATCGTCGTGAGAGACGATAGTGCCACCAGGACTTACGTCTCGGCCGCGCTACCGTCGTTCACGACCAATTTGTGCGCGTGTTTGTGCACGCAGGTCGTATGCGTGTGAGCGCCGTTCGAGTTGGCGCGCTGCTCTGCTATCTGTATCACTGAATAAGTTAGGTTACGATAGGTTAGGTAAGGTTCGGTTAGGTTAGGTAAGGTTAGGTAATATTAGGTAACGTTAGATAAGGTTAGGTAAGGTTAGAAAGGTTAGGTTGGGTTATGCTAGGTTAGAAAGTTAGGTAAGGAGGTTAGGTAAGGGTAAGTTAGGTTAGTCTAGGTTAGGGTAGCCTATAGGTAGTGTTTATTTTAGTGGTGGCGCACGCAGGAAAGCTTTCGTGAACGCAAAGTGGTAGTGAACGACGGTAACGCGCATGTCGCCTTGCAGTGCAGCGTTTGACTGTCCGAGTCATCCAGAGGGATCATTACTGATAGGAACTCGTCCATTTGGAATGTATCGTTCAGCAGCTCTCAGGACGCTCGTCTTCAAAATATGAGAGCAGTGTTCAACACTGGCTCTCTCATAAAAGTTTCGAAGTCAGTTGTTCCTATTTCAGTTGCCATTTTTAGAAAATTAGAAACAGTCTGGCAACTTGGGACCATCCGCATTGGTGGTGAGTTCGTTGCCTTCTTTGAGAATAAATTCAGTCATGTTGTGATCTCCAAGCAGGTCTAAGATGGTAAGGTCAACAATTTCACAAATTACAATTACTTTAATACAGCCATCAACATTGATCCAGTAATTTTAAAGAAAAATTATGAAAACATTGTACAATTGAATTTTAAGGTAAAACAAATCAATATATTAGCTCTAACAGAGTAATTGTTGAATATTGTGGGAATGAAGCAGGTGCAGTGTTATCTTTTAATGCAAAACTATGCATACTGCGGAATGAAAGAAATAAGTTGATTTTATATGCATTTTCACCAAAATTTTGAACCCTAGCAGGGTTAAGTGAATTTTTGGATTAAATAACAGTGCACGTTGCTAGAAAAAAATTAGAAAGAATGTTTTGAGTAAAAAAGCGAAAAATGGTCAGGGAGAAAAAAAAAGAGAAATGGATACTAAAATGAGGGTCCAAAGTTAAATCGTGTTTAATGCTGATATAAAGTTAATGAAAGTATTTTGAAGGGAAATTATCAGTTCGCATCGCCGTGGATGAATAAGGTATAATGCAGTACGATAAAAATTCTCAGCTTATTCCCATCGGTAAAAAACGAAGCATGGGACATGAACTTTTAACCAATATATGTACCTTACCTTAGCAGGGTTACGGTAAAGTAAATGGTGCAGCAACTAAAGATACTCAAGAAGAATATTTCAAGTAAATAATCACACGAATCGATCCAGTAGTTTAGGAAAAAAGTTAGGAAAAGGATATTAAGTGTTTATGGTAAATACTAAATACGTTTTTATACCCACAACAGAAGCATACCATTGGTGTCTGATTTCTGTGCTAGAGGTGCCAAGTTCAAGCGACGAGCCCCGTCAAGTGATCTTTGTGGCATCCGGCGTACTGAGCCGGCAATTGCTTGGTATGCGGAGCTGGGTGGGGGCACCTTCCTGACCAGGAATGTGGGGGGAGGGGAGCCTCAGGTTGTTGAACCTTCTTTTCGGAACCATAGTTTTTACTGACTTGTGGTAGCTGCGGTTCTACTTATTCCTCTAGAGCCAGCTTGCCTATATCTGCAGCACGAACCAATGCGTGTGAGTTTCCCAGTGGAGGGTACAGTCAGAGCTGATTTTGCCTCTACCTTTATCAAGTAATGCATTATGCTTAAAAAGTTCTACAGTTTTCCTCTAAGGATAAAATGAAACGTTGGGCAAGCATGTTGACCCCTATTCCTAACGTTAGAGAGTTGAATAGTTTTTTAGGCTTAAATAAATGGTGAATGCAACGAGAGGAAATTACTCAATATATTTTGTGCGAAAAACACAAATCTTTCTAATAATTTGGCAGAAAGAGTTGAGAAAAGAAGTTCAGGACAATATGGTAAATTAATCTGGTGCGTTGCAATGCTGGTACATATCGTAAATTAAGCAAGCATTAGACTTCCTTCTTGGGGAAGGGGTACCAAAACTTACTTCTCCCCCCACCCCTCGGATAGCACCTTTGAGAGTGCACAAGTTTCACCCTAACATCTTTACTCCACCCCGGAATTAAAAACTCTAGTATATATCACACAGCTGATGCCAAGAGGTCGAAACTAAGTCCAGAATCCTTTTGCACAACTGACCGGACATGCTTGTGAAACTTCAAGTTTAAATCAACCAGAATATCAATACAATCCATTTCAAGTCTCAAATCATGTCCAAGCATATAACGAGTGCAAAAACTACCTAGAATAGCTCAAGCTGCTGTGATCCTCAGAAAATGCAACACGTAACAATCTCTCGCATTCAGCATCAAGACCCACGAAGAGGCGACTGAAGGAAGTGCATCAATGTCTTTCTGGGCCACGGCAACATCACGAGCATAGTCGAAAGGGCCACCAAATATAACAGTCCAATACAGTTTCAGATCATCAGCAAAAATTTAATATTTCCTGGCACTGAAGCTTGGCAGATGATTGACGTGGACCAGAGCTGATATCAGAGGCCCAGTACACTACCCTGAAATATCCCACTCTCATGACTTCTCGGCTACCACTGTCCACTGACGATTTTTTTCAGAAAAATATTATCAGGCTTACGCGAAAGTTTTATCCACAGGTCAGTGTCACGTTTATACATAGGATCTCTGTTTAAGTTTAAAGATACTTTTCCACTCTCACTTGTTACCTCGTTGATCTATGTGGGTTTCCCAGTAGGAGGGCAGTCAAGTCGACTCTACCTTTACAGTTATGTCAAGGCAGTCTATGCAGTGCTTCTCACGTTGGTGAAACCACCTGGAAGCAAACGGAATGGAGGATTTTTCAACATAAAGGTATATCTTTTCAATCAAGTTAGAGGTTGACAGATGTTGAAAAAAATTCATGATTATTTCAGCCTTTCAGGGCACTCAGGATCAATTGAAAATTTAAAAATTCTTAATCGGTGCTTCGCACTGACCTAAAATTATTGTACTTGAATCAATTCATATCCACAGAAACGTGCCTTTTCTAAATGAACAGGCAATTTCTGTGGATTGACTGTTTTAAAATTGTTATATTTTTTGTTTGTTAGCTCGGTATGTTATGTACGGCTTTATATCTAATAACGGTACTCTTCTTTGCAAAGCCGTAGTGCTGTAGCTTGTAATAATTTTTTTTAGCAGTAGATGATGCTACTCATATGGGTAGCCACATTAAGAGGGAACAAATTAGCGCATGACAAAAAGAGAACTTTAATGTTTGAATTGTATTGTTATCAGCAACATTATTATCATTCATCAGTTACTATCCTACGTTGCATCCAAACTAGATTTACGCTACTAATTGCATAATTTGTTAGCCATTGTCTCCTGCAGACCCACTGTTTTCAGCTGAGAAGAAACAGTTCTTTATCATACTCAGCTCGGCGTACTCTCTTCATGTTCAGCAAACGTCTCCGAAACTTGTCAATTTTTATTACGCTGTGAATTTGAGACCAAATATTTTAATTATGGATAAGGCAAAAGCTCTTCGAGGTTTTCGCACCATTGAACCAAGAGTTTCTACAGTTCCAGGATGGATTCTTTTTTATGAAGGCTCTATTGTCCCGTTGAGGCCTAAATTTTCTCCAGAGGCACACGTTTCAATGTAGGTTCTTGCTCTCTTTTATCACTTTAAATACAACCGTTTCTGTTCTCCTTGTATTCACAGACTCCGTTTTTACCCAAGCTGCAAAATAAAAGTTATATTTCCAAAGTTGGGCAATACTGATTCTCACTCTAATTTCGATGCTGGCATTTTCGGTTTCCTTGGATGAGGTACTGCAAGGAACTCATCTCTTTGTTGCTAGCTGTTTGACTCTGAATCTTCTGTTCACATATTGTTGGGTCTTTACACTGCAGCAGAGTCAGGATGATGCAATTTTCAAAGGTGTTTCGTGTTTCTTCATTTTCGAGCAATCTCCAAAATTAAGAGGCTATGCAGCATTTCGGTATGAATACCTCACAAAAATATCTTCCTCTCTTCCGTTTTAAAAACGCTCTACATTTTGACTGGCATTTGTTATCCATTTTCGCTGGAAGCTGTCGACTGTTATCGCCTGAAAAGAAGCTGAGCAATGCCAGATGTGGCGCTATACTTAATTTAAAAACTCGTATCTAGGCAACAGACGCGTTGAAAAAATGATTGGTTATGCTTTGGATCTTAAAGTAGATTAACATAACAATCATTGGAAGCCGCCGTGGCCGGCCAAGTTATGGGAATTTACCTGTTTTAAAATAGTAATGTTTTTTGTTTCTTAGCTCGGTATCTTATATACGGATTTATATCTTATATATAAATATATATGTCTATATCTTATACCACTCTTAAGAAGTATAGGGGGAGACGATATAAGACATCGGCAGTGTAACCGAAAAATTCGCTGTGGCTTTTTCATCGTGGCTTTATAAGGCGGCTTTCTGATGAGCCCAGCTGTCGTAGACACTTTGGATATAAGAGACAAAATGGAGTGGCAATCACCACGTTAGTCGCTTACTGAAGCACGAGTGGGTATGTTGGCGGCACCTGCTGGCAAACAGGGAGTTTTCATAGAAGATGGTAGCAACGGCTACGGGGATCGGAAACTAAAATTCTTTCCGAAGCTGAAGCCTGGCTGGCTCATTGACTGGCTGCACAAATGGCTGGGAGGCTGCGATTGGTGGGAAGGAATGGCAAGGAGCCTGTGATTTTTGGGAAGAGAGCAGCCATCGAAGGAGAGAAATAAATAATCCCTGGCCAGTTTGGTGAAATGTGACTGCTTCCACTTCATATTAAACTTCCTTGTAGGGTAAAAATATGTATATATCGTTCAGGAGTCAGGACGGGACGGACATTGAAGGAGTGGGTAACTTGAATGCAAAGTACAAGATACGCAGTGATGGGTTGTATTTAAATACAATTGGTTAGTTGAAAATGTATTTGCAAATAGATTTGAAAACGTGTAATTGAATGCTGTATATAAATTCATTGTCGCTGTATTTATATACAGTGTACTGAATGTCTCAATGTTACATTTTTAATTGACTGCTGTTTCAATACGCATCAAACAAAAGAATAGATCCCATATGGGTTGGGAATATAGCCTATCTCATATACCGAAACACAACAGCCAATTGAAAATGTAACTTTTTTTGAGGCACCCAGCACTGGAATACTTCAAACCAAAAACTTATAAATACATTTCATCATTTTACTCAGTTCTAGCTAGCGTTGTGCCTCATCTGCGTTTCATCTCGCCAACGAACGGCACGTGTTGGCAAGTATGCATTAACTGTACAAGCTCTTACTAATGATATTTTTGTTACGTTCTTCCTCTTCTCTCTCGACTACCTAGTTGTTTGTATGCACGTTAACCCTGTATGGCAACGCCCTTGTACACACTATATGTTCCACGTGCATATTGACATATTGCAGGACATAATGCCCCTTGTTCTCTCCTCTGTGAAATCGTCTTCCTGATGAAATAGAAGATTAAACTACTCACTATCATAACAGAAAACTATTATAGTTTACAGTAGTTTCATCAGATCAAAGAATACCTACTGGTCCACTAAGCGAAGGTATTTACCATATGCTGTCCAACATAGATAATTCATACTTTTAAATCATGAGGCTTCAGAATTGGACTTTTGTCCTGCAGGAATACCTTCAATTCAGAACGTAGCATGGCTGTAGCTAGAGAGGTGATGGCTTCAAACTCTTGATTCTGTAGCCACTGCAGTAAAGGTTTCATTGATAGGATCAGCGAAGGTTAACTTCTTTAGAGCTTCAGACATATACCTATGTTTCCCCAACTTCAATTAACAATGTTTCAAGCGTAAACCTCAAATCTATTATCTCGGAGACATTAACGAAAAACTCAATCTTGCATCAAGAAACAGAATTTTCGGCTGTCTCAAGCGTAATCGTGTTGCTGCTCATGCCTGCAATACGATTGAAAGTAGCGAAACCAACGCTCTCGTCTGAAAATTTCGGTTAAGCGTGCCTGGAAAATTTAAGACGTCATCGATTGGGATGCGAAGTGAAGCTCAATGAGCTCGACTTATTTGAAGCATCAGATATAGGTGAAAAATATATAGGTGGGGAAATCCACAGATTGGTTTGTGATGTAGACACTGTAGCTACCCGCTGGAGCCAGAGGAGTGACCAGCTGAAGTCGATAACGCAATTTCAGTGCAATGTTATCTCCAAACAGTGGCCATTGCTTGTTAGGGTCAACACCCCCGCAACATCTTGTGAACGCGGCATGCTGGCTTAGTATGCCGAACACGGAGATAATTCATCTGTCTCACTTGGAGACATTCTCGGGCACAAACATACGCGGGCGTGACACTTCTATTGCTTGGGCTTGGACTCCTTGAATCGAGTTTCAGGTGTGGCGAAGCCAGCGCTTCAGTCCAATGCTTCGGATAAATCATGCCTAGCAACCTAGTATTCACAATAGCAATCGATGATGCCATTAGCATAAGGTTAACAACTAACGGCTTACGTCTGCGTTATCAGTGCTGAACCTGCTGAATTAATACGATTACGTTGCCGCGACGCCGCTTCAGATAGAAAGTAATTGAACAGTCTAAACTTTCCAAACATTATTGACCTTCTCAGCCTCATCAACTATCTTTCCGCATTTTTAGCGAGTTAAAGCGTGCAACGATATATGATTTAGCATTTTCAGTGGGGTGTACAAAGAATGCAAGTTATATTGAAGGTTACGGCAAGGTAATTGGAGTTATTGACTTGGCTCTATACTGATAACGCAGATTAAAATCTCTAAAGTGAACCGGGCTTAGCGCAACCTTGTAACGTCATTCGATGACGCACGGAAGGTGACGCCAATTGGCTCGACAAAGCCGAATTAAGCAGAGCGCAAAAGGCGAAAATTATCTAGAACTGAGGCGCTATGAATCTTGTTTCAAGCATTAACCTGGAGTAAGACTTGTAAAAATTTAATCCTGCAAAGCCCAAAGACATGACTTGTATGAAATGAAAGACAGGGGTGTAGGCACCACAACTTTGAATTTTGCCCTAACCCATGGCTGAACAACGTAACGTAGTTCAGCCATGCCCTAACCCAACGCAAATGAGGACGATACGGTTGAAAATTTTATTTTACGCAGCAATATTAAGTTTTCTCAAATTTCAAGGGTTATTAGTTAACACCTGAAATTCGATTCAATGCGTCGAAACCAACTCACCTGTTTAAAGTTTTAGACAACTCAGGCCTCAAATGCTTCATTTTTCTCTGTCGCCAATAGGTTGTGCCTTTGAATTTCACTTGAAAACACTCAATTGCAACTCCCAATAGATGAGGGCTTTCCAATCACTGAATAATAACTGTCGGTTTTTCTCGACTTGACTACCAAGAAGTAAAAATTAGATGTGCCCCAACGAAAATTTTCTGTATTCTATGACGTAATTATTTTGCTAGTGCGTATAATTCATTCAACATGTAAGAAACTTTTCTATGTTTCTATGCTAACCACAAAGCCGAAGTATAACAGGCAAAGCTTCTTTAATGGCAGCGACACGTCCACTACAAACAGACAATATAGTAGACTGGACTTTCAAGCCAGTTAAGGATTCTTTCAGGTTTTCAGCAATTTTTACAGAAGCCCTAATTAAAGCACAACTGTTTAAAAAATATTCTTCAATAAGGAAACATTTTAAAGTGATGCAAATTACAATAATATTTACGTATACAAGCATTTTCATCAAGAGTTTAGTGCGAATGTAACGTCGGAGGTACAACAGCACGGAATGAAAATGACATCTGGTCTCCAGATGACAGAATTATTATGTTTTATTTGTTGCTTGTTTGTTTCCTAAGATTGAGTTCTTGGCGGTCTCACAGGTAAAGGATTAAGAGTCAACGTCTGCAACTCAAACCAGCCGGCCAAAGGCATTTTGTCTGTCTGAAGTTTCAGATACGTCAAGTCACAGGAGTGTAGATTTAATCGACTCGCATAATCCAGTCGAACTCACCGTAATTTAGCTTTCAAAGCTTGACTTGTCTGAAACTTCAGACAGAAGTTGTGGAATTGTTACTTTGAAATATATTGAAAGTGCTTAGAAGAAACGCGATTGCGTTGAGCCTGCTCTAAGCTCTAATTTGCAGAGCAAGATTGCGTTTCTGGAAGTCCCAAGTGCCACAGGTTGGCGGTTAATGTCGCAAACTCACTTCTGCCGGTCGAAGCCAGCTCACTTGCCTCAAGTTTCACAAGTAATACATAAATGCTGAAGGGCTAATCTATCCTTGAATGACCTTGATATACTGTAATCACAATATCATTTTTTCAATTGCTTTGTCTTTCTCTCAGTGATCGAATCCATGATACTAAATTATCCGACCGAGAAATAGGCAGAAGACGCAAATGTAACAACGGTTCCACCGACTGTACGGAGACATCTGAAAACTGGCCATCCTAGGGTAATCTCCTACAGAGCAGATCGCGTCGTGAAGTATGAAAAGTATAAGAAACAGATTTGAAACTGCGCCTGATATTCAAAAACCTTGTGACCTTGCGGGGAAGTGTTCTGTTTGTGCATTTAAGAATAGAATGAAAGAATTTGAGTTAAGAGGTTGCATCTCAAGGCCCAAACCAACCATTTCGAGGAAGAATCGAAAGTGTGATTTACAGTTTGTCATACGTAAAGCGTACTAATGGTATAAAATAAAGTGACGAAAGTAAGTGCAATAGGCTAGGCAGTGAAAGGTGGCAGATTGTTCGGCAGATTTTATCCCAGTCAATCTGTTTCAATATACAAGGTGGAGGTTCTGTCATGGTATGGGGAGCAATCAGCGCTGATGGTCCAGGGCCTCTGGTCCGTTTAAACGGCCGATTTAGTACGTTTAGACATTGTGACTGAAAATTTTATTCCTCAAATGATGATAATTTGCTTGTGAATTTCATCTTAATGCAAGACAATGCTGCACTGCTCACAGCCCCCACTGCCAAGAGATTCTTGCAGAGCCATTACGTTGAAAGTTTGGATAGGCCTGCCCAGTTACCAGACCTGAATCTAATAGAGAATATATGGCATGATAACAATAATCAGTCACGCAACGAAAACAGTCATGATCTTGACGAATAATATCATTAGGGACGAAACAGTATAAAAGTGGACGGCCTTATCACCGCAGTTCTGTGGAAACTGAATGAAGGAGATGCCCCAGAGATTTGTGCTATCAAGTCACAGAAGAGTCATGGTACTAAATATTGACAGTTCTACATAGTTTGTACCTAATGCTGAATAAAAACTTATTAAAATGAATTATTTTGTATTATTCGGACTCTCTATGCATTCCGTTTTGATTGAATCTTTTTTTTTTAGGACCAAAACTCATGATTAATTTAATTAATATTTTATAAAGTGGTACAGTAATAAAAAGAGTAACTGTGGATTAATTGTTTCTAATGCAGCTTATTATGGTCAGTGACATAAATTCAGCGTAATTTATAATAGTCTTATGAAAATATTGCCAGTCTAGAGTTTCTTTCTGCTGCATCTCGCTGTACGTACTTAATTGTAGTTTGCAGATTAAAAGTATTTTTCCTCCGTAAAAAGGCACATGCAGCCCCCTATTTTCCCTCACCGACGAGACAAGTGGGCAATTGCCCCTCCTGTCCCCGCCGTAGTTTCGGCACCCCCTGTTGCTGTCTCTACCTTAGTCTATGGTATCTACCGTAGCTCAGTCGTTCACATATTTTCTAAGGTCATGAATTTCCGGAA